>ML110963.1:11688-62096 GCA_003697995.1 Taxidea taxus jeffersonii | reverse complement strand
TGTGGAAAACCCAAAAGGCTCCACTCCAAAACTGCTAGAGCTTGTACAGGAATTCAGTAAAGTGTCAGGATATAAAATCAATGCACAGAAATCAGTTGCATTTCTTTACACCAACAACAAGACAGAAGAAAGAGAAATTAAGGAGTCAATCCCATTTACAATTACACCCCAAACCATAAGATACCTAGGAATAAACCTCACCAAAGAGGCAAAGAATCTATACTCAGAGAACTATAAAGTACTCATGAAAGAAATTGAGGAAGACACAAAGACATGGAAAAATGTTCCATGCTCATGGATTGGAAGAATTAATATCGTGAAAATGTCTATGCTACCTAAAGCTATCTACACATTTAATGCAATGCCTATCAAAATCCCATCCAATTTTTTCAAAGAAATGGAACAAATAATCCTAAAATTTATATGGAACCAGAAAAGACCTCCAGTAGCCAAAGGAATATTGAAAAAGAAAACCAAAGTTGGTGGCATCACAATTCCATACTTCAAGCTCTACTACAAAGCTGTCATCATCAAGACAGTATGGTACTGGCACAAAAACAGACGCATAGATCAATGGAACAGAATAGAGAGCCCAGAAATAGACCCTCAACTCTATGGTCAACTAATCTTCGACAAAGCAGGATATAATATCCAATGGAAAAAAGACAGCCTCTTCAACAAATAGTGTTGGGAAAATTGGACAGCCACATGCAGAAAAATGAAACTGGATCATTTCCTTACACCACACATGAAAATAGACTCAAAATGGATGAAGGACCTCAACGTGAGAAAGGAATCCATCAAAATCCTTGAGGAGAACACAGGCAGCAACCTCTTCGACCTTAGCCGCAGCAACTTCTTCCTAGGAACAACGCCAAAGGCAAGGGAAGCAAGGGAAAGAATGAACTATTGGGACTTCATCAAGATCAAAAGTTTTTGCACAGCAAAGGAAACACTTAACAAAACCAAAAGACAACTGACAGAGTGGGAAAAGATATTTGCAAACGACATATCAGATAAAGGACTAGTATCCAAAATCTATAAAGAGCTTAGCAAACTCAACACCCAAAGAACAAATAATCCAATCAAGAAATGGGCAGAGGACATGAACAGACATTTCTGCAAAGAAGACATCCAGATGGCCAACAGACACATGAAAAAGTGCTCCACATCACTGGGCATCAGGGAAATACAAATCAAAACCACAATGAGATACCACCTCACACCAGTCAGAATGGCTAAAATGAACAAGTCAGGAAATGACAGATGCTGGCGAGGATGCAGAGAAAGGGGAACCCTCCTACACTGTTGTTGGGAATGCAAGCTGGTACAACCACTCTGGAAAACAGCATGGAGGTTCCTCAAAAAATTGAAAATAGAGCTACCTTATGACCCAGCAATTGCACTACTGGGTATTTACCCTAAAGATACAAACGTAGTGATCCGAAGGGGCATGTGTACCCGAATGTTTATAGCAGCAATGTCCACAATAGCCAAGTTATGGAAAGAACCTAGATGTCCATCAACAGATGAATGGATACAGAAGGGGTGGTATATATACACAATGGAATATTATGCAGCCATCAAAAGAAATAAAATCTTACCATTTGCGATGACATGGATGGAACTAGAGCATATTATGCTTAGCGAAATAAGTCAACTGGAGAAAGACAACTATCACATGATCTCCCTGATATGAGGAAGTGGAGATGCAACAGGGGTGGGGGTTAAGGTGGTAAGAAAAGAAAAAATGAAACAAGATGGGATCGGGAGGGAGGCAAACCAAAAGAGACTCTTAATGTCATAAAACAAACTGAGGGGGGTGGGGGAGAGGGGTTGGGAGAGGGTGGTGGGGTTACATTATATGTTTAAATGAAAAAAGCTTAAATAAAAAAAAAAAGAACAGACTTCATGAAAACCTCTCTCCTCCTCACTAGATTTCCTAATTTCCTTAATAGAAGATACAAAGGAGAGACCATTGCACTCTCAGATTAATCAAGAAATTAGGAAAATAAAATGCCTCACACAAAATAAAACAGTATCCAATTCATAACCATGTTATTTGAAGCAGATCCAGCTTTCTAATGAACTTTTATGTAATAGATTCATGTTAATCAAAGTCCTTAAGACTCCCAATTATTTAATTACAGTGGTTTTCACTGGAGGACAGAGCGGGTTGCACTTTCACCTAGACTATTAAGAAATGGAGTTAATTCATAATCAATAGAAGAATTCCCTCTCTGACAAAGCTCTGAGCTACCTTTCTGCTGAGGAAATACATACTTACACTTGGCTATATTTCTCTAGTCCTATTTTCTCACTTCCCTGTTGGCAAGTAACTTATAAAGGTAACACAATAAACCAAAGAGTCAAAACATATTTTTAAGATATGGATAACTATGTTCCTTGCTTGCTCATTTCTTTTTCTTCCCCCCCCCCCCCTTTCCTTTTACTCTGATATAAATTATACAAGACTTACATGGTACAACGTGATTGATCTTCTGCCTGAGAAAAAAGCTGTGTAACAAATAAAATTATAAAGCTCAGGTCAACCAGGCCACATGCACAGTGATCCAAATTTGATTTGCAATAATGGCCCCGTGTTATTTTTCCAAACTGTGTGTTTCAGTCACTGCCAGTGATAGCTCCACCTCCTCATTAAATGTTTTCTCTGAGTAAAATCTACCAGAGAGGGCTAGCGAAGGGAAAGGCTATATGCTACCAGGGTATAGACTTTAGTGTATAAACAATTCTCAATGGTATTCTAGAAAAATCTATTCATATCCATAAACCTCCTTCATCAGAGAGGAGTTGTACACTGGGAGAATACACCTATCTGCTCTTGTATCAGTACTCTCTTGGCAGTGACAGGAAGATCAAGAATAGGTTTAGACCCAAGGGACCAGCAGATGATAACCCTGCTTGGTTCCTCCAGCCCTTGGCTTTGTTCCTCTCCAAAAGATGTTATACTCGGATCCCATGTGGTAGCACTGTGGCTTCAGGAGACTCTTATCAACATTTTCCCAAGCCTAAACCCAGCAGAAATGTATGAATTCTTAGCTTTCTCTAGCAAGATTCTAGAAACTGTCTCCAATTGACTACATTCCCATCTATGAGCCGATCACTGAAGCAAACAATCAAATCCTGTGACTGTGGTACCCAGACATGCTCATATTAACCTCATGGACCAAAAGCAGAGAGAGTATGGTCTTACAAAGCAAAAATCAGATATTTGTGCAAAAAGTGATTACTGACACTGGCGACACTCTATAAAAGTATTACACTTCAGATCTGAGCAAAATTTTCTTTTCCCTCAATCACTGTGGGCCTCAGTCATCTTTTTTGATGACGCCAAATATCAGAAATTACTACTAAAAAATCCCCCACTAAATATATCACTATCTTTTAGATTAAATGAAGATGCTCATTCGTAGGGACATTTAAACTATGACTGGTTTTTCTGAATGCATTTATAATAAGTCCCTCAGATTCTTCAAGAGAGGCTGAGGATGTGAGGACAGAAATAATCCTAATCACTTGAAAGATAGTTGAAAGTACTCTTTTGAAGCCTGGAACTCAAGATTTCTACCCAACAGACACCCCATTCTGCACATGCCTAAGACTCTATAGATTAAGTATCTCCTACTAGGGTTGCCAGATAAAATAGGAGGGTCAGTTAAACTGGAATTTCAGGCACCTGGGTGGCCCAGTGGGTTAAGCCGCTGCCTTCGGCTCAGGTCATGATCCCAGGGTCCTGAGATCAAGTCCCGCATCGGGCTCTCTGCTTAGCAGGGAGCCTGCTTCTCCCCTCCCCTCTCTGCCTGACTCTCTGCCTACTTGTGTAATCTCTGTCTGTCAAATAAATAAATCTTTAAAAAACAAAACAAAACTGGAATTTCAAACAAATAATGACTATATTCTCATATAAACATGATCCAAATATTGCATGAAGCTTACTTATCCTAAAAATTTATTGGTTGTACCTTTGAAATTCCAATGTAACTGAGTAGCCTGCATTTTATTTGCTAAATCTGGCTACTCTATCTACTGTCTATAACTATCATTCCCTTTTGGGGTTATTCTGACAATTTAAAAGTCCTTCCATATCCCAAGGCTTAAACTTCCAGAAACAACCTCTAGCTATCAAAATGAATTCTCTTCAAATACTTCTCTTATTAAGTGCTTACAGCAGTATTGTTATTTTTTGTTTCCCCAACCTGTGTGGCCCACTGCAAGGGTGTAATGATACCCCTCATGGAGGAGGTGGGGTAGAGCACAACTGGGTTGGGCTTATGCTTCCCATCTATGCTTTTGCTTTAATCTAGAATATTAATTTGAGCTGCTGGTTTAGAATTTAGTATTTTAAAACTATTACCAAATGTGGGTTAAGAGAACGAAAAGATAAGCCATAGTCTAGGGGAAAATATTTGTAAAACACCTATTTCATAAAAGACTGGACTCCAACATATATAAACCAAACTTAAAACTCAACAATAAGAAAAGAGACAAGCCAATCACCATAAGAAGCCTGTATTGCATACGTGAAAGTTGCTAAGACGGAGGTGGAAGTTCTCATCCCCAGAAAGATTTCTGTAACTATGTGAGGTAGTAGGGTGTGTTAACTAAATGCACTATAATCATCTCATGATATATACAAATACTGAATCATTATTATACATACTTAGAACTAATATAAGGTTATATGTCAAATACATATAAATATATGTAGACAAATATACATATATGCAAGTACATATTTTTGTGCTATAATTATATGTATATTATATATATAATAGGACACATAAAACATGTATCAATATGGCATACTGCATAGAGATAATATATACAGTATTTATATATACTAAAAATAATATTTATATGTAACATAAATAATAATATATAAAAAGAAAATGGAGGGGCACCTGGGTGGCTCAGTGGGTTAAAGCCTCTGCCTTCGGCTCAGGTCATGATCTCAGGGTCCTGGGATCGAGCCCCACATCGGGCTCTCTGCTCAGCAGGGAGCCTGCTTCCTTCTCTCTCTCTGCCTGCCTCTCTGCCTACTTGTGATCTCTGTCTGCCAAATAAATAAATTTAAAAAAATAAAAAAATTTAAAAAAAAAAGAAAATGGAGAAGCCAACTAAAAACTGGGCAAAAAATGTGAACACTCAACTCACTATAGACATGCAAACAGTAAATAATCATAAGAAAAAATAATGTTCTATGTCATTCAGGAACTACAAACTGAAACAGCAGTGAGATACCATTGCACATTTATTAAAATGGCTAAAATCCAAAACAATGACAACACCAAAGGCTAGCAAGATTGTGGGGCAATAGGAACGCTTATCTACTGCTGTTACAAATGCAAAATGGCACAGTCACTTTGGAAAAAAGTTTCAACATCTCTTACAAATAATTTTGGTAGAACAAACACACTTGTCTTTAGAAAATGTAAGTGTCCAGTTTTAAGCTCCTCACAAGTAGGGCACAGTGTTCTTATCTGACTGAGTCTGCCCACGGCCATGTGTTCCTTGTTGGTGCACACACATATACTGTTTCCAACTTCCATGCCCCTCAGCTTCTTGCATCTAACAAGGCTTTGACTAGCATTAAGTTGAACAAATACTCAGAGGTACCTCTGAACACCTTCTAAACCTTTTATTCCCCTTCACTAGTACTAAATGCCCTAGCTTTTTAATGCCCGCCTCTTGACGACAACCTTGTTCATCAACAGATGTAGCTGAAGTAAGTGGAAATCCACAGGCAGAGTAACTGATAGTCGAGTTATGGTGGGAGCATTCCCGTTATGATGTTTAATTACTGGAAGTTACAGGAGCTTTCAAATCTAACATTTATCACTTCATTTTATTATACTTTATTGCTAAGGCATTGCACAAATAATTGCCTTTCTCGAATAAAATCTGGAGCAAATCTTAGGATTTTACGTAGGTAATGGGTATAGCCTATATTCATCTTTGTTATGTGATATTTTTCTTTGGGGCTACAAATGTTTCCATGCTTCCATTAGGACAGGCAAAATAAATTGTAATTTATCAAGTTTTCTCTGGTTTCCTGTTGTCAAGAAAACATACATATTATCCTCCAAAGAGGGGAAAACAATGCATCAAAACGTCTTTCAGGCAATCTCACAACAGTTCTACATCTCCAGCTACCAGGCGTCAGAGATGAGCTAAAAGGCATTTCTTATGTGCATATAAAGAGGAAACTCCTGCATCTTTGTCTTTATACTCTTCTGATGGGATAAATGGTCCTTATAATGGCAGAGAAAACACTGGGGAGCGAGGGAAATGTAGAGGAAGAACCCCAGACAATATTACTCAACAAATATCCACGGAGTGAACTGTGAATAAGGCAATGCAAAGTCCCAGAACTGCCTAAAACAAAACGTGACATATTTATTACAGGCGATCCTAATAGGCATGCTAATGTACTAAGAAAGGGCGATGATTTCATTAAGATTTCATGGTCTGCCAAATCATGGCAGGTTTGGGACAAGTAGAGCCTTAGTGATACATGTTGCCTATGTCAGGTATGACACAGCTTGTGGAAGTTAAAGAAACAGTTTATTGCCATTAGTTTCTCAGGGAAGCAGAGTTAATAATGTTAAATCATCGGATGGAATGTGAAAGACTCACCTGTCTCTGACGGATTGTTAAACCGTAACCTCGAAAGAGACAGAACAAGAATCCATGGGTAAGTACACAGAGAGGGGTTTCAGCTTCAATTTGAGGCATCTGCCCAACAGTTGAAACTGAGGGTGAAAGAGTTTTTAGAAGCAGATATTTGAGGCATCCAGGCAGAGATATTTAAGCAGAGATCCTGAAGGGTTTCACTCATTGGATAGGTGCTTGATCTAAGACAATTCTAATCTGTTATTAATCATTTTAAAAAGTCATGAATACTCAAGCTAACTGTAGCAAAACATGAGGATTTTAAATGGACGTTTTAAGGGGAACTTTGGGGTACAGTCAACTACTTTGGATGTGGACTAGTGTTAGCTCTACTCTTGGTTGTCTCTTTCCTTGGCAGAAACTTTGGAAATACTCACACTGCTCTTATTAGCCAAGATTAGGGGACTTCCTTTTTGGCACTGCCTCTGAGGGGGCTTTCCTAAAGCTACTAACAGTGTCTCTAAGGATCATTACTGAAGCTATACTATACCTCAAGCTGTCAAGGAAAGACCATGATACTCAGAAAACCAAGACAGGAGGTTGAGGGTGATCTATGATAACCAGAATGGGGAAGAGGAAAAGAGCCAAATTCTAAAGCAATCCTTCCATCCTTCTGATTGGTATGTCTGTATGATACATAAGTCCTGCTCCCACCAAACAGAATTAAGCCTATAATTGGGGTTACCAGGGTACTACCCTTTTTTTCAACTCCATATGAATTGACAGGTCTTATACCCTTTCCTATGACTCTAGTTTCTAACTCTTAGTCCAAGTTATCAAGACAATCTGAGCATCTTATCCTGGTCTAGTAAATCCTCTAGTCCAATAAACTCTCCCAAAGTTACCTTGTATTCAACTTTATTAATAAGTTCCCAGGACCCACTTTTCAACAAAGCATGGAAGGGACCTATGCTATCTCTATTATTACTGAATCTAACCATCAGCAGCCACCTACTAGATTTCTTTCCTTGGATATCATGGTGGCATCTCACATTTGTTGTGTCCCAAACCATATTCAGTATCCTTCCTTGCCCTCATTATTTCCTGTATCTTCCCTGTTAAAACAACTCCTCTTCCAAGCTACCTGTTCCTTTCTCTATCCTCAATCATTCTTACTCAAAACCTCAAATTACGCTTGACTTCTGTCTTCTTCACCCCTTGTTTAGGTGGGGCAAATTGTACACAGATGATTACTTCCATGCAACGGATACTCATAAGCTGGTACTTATACTTTAAGAAATATTTGCATATTCAAATACCTTGTGTATTAGGAATACTGGTGATACACATGATAATCAGTAACTGTGCTGGGCTTGCCAAACTCATTTCTTGGACCATTGAACATTTGCTAAGTGCATATGACAAGCCCAGCATTGAGCAAAGCACTGAAGAGCAAGAGTGAATGTTGCTGCTGATACCCTAATTCCAGTACTTGTGCATGAAATAATTTCAAATCAGTGACCTAAATACTCAGCAGCATTTCATTTCTTTCCCTTATCAAAGTAGAAATCGTTTGGTATGCCTGAATGACTCAGTTAGTTGGGCATCCAACTCTTGGTTTCAACTCAGGTCATGATCTGAGGGTTGTGAGACCGAACCCCATGTCTGACTCTGTGCTGGGCATGAAGCCTGTGTAAGATTCTCTCTTCCTCTCCCTTTGCCCTTCCCCAACCCCACCATTCACAAGCTTTCTCCCTAAAACACACACACACACACACACACACACACACACACACACACACAGTAGAAATCATTCAATCGTGTAAATCATGTTGCTCTTCCATAAAACTGGCAAACTGAGTAAAAAGATAGGAGCATCTGTCCCAGCTTTCAAGTTATCTTAAATCATTTTTGTGTTTCTCCCTGTTCTGGAGGTCTAAATCAAAAATTATCTTCTGTCAGTTATAGTAACTACTCAGTAAGTACTGATCCTCAATCCTTTTAATTCAGTAGAAGTTTTAATGATACCAGTGAAAAAAAATCAAAAATCAAATTGTAGTTTGGAAACTACAGGTAAACTTGGCATTTATTCTCTTAATACATTATTTATTTCTGATCTAGCAACAACAGCAAGCACGTAGGATGCTGAGTAAGTGATCCTGAAGACAAATTAAGAGAGACTCCAAATGTCATTTCATGGTGCTGTATATTCTTATGCTTTAGATTCTCAAATGGCAGTGTGCATTCTTTAATGCCTTACTGGGATAAATGATTATAATTCTAATGATAATAAAAGTAATAGTCCTTTCAACAGACTGAGCTCATAAGAGATTTTCTGTAGTCTCATGGGCTTGGCAAACAGCCTATTACTCTTAACAGCATGCCACTTTTATGTGTATTAAGAAATTAATATTTCAGTCAAGAAGGAGGTCTCTCATTGGATACAGAAGTTCACCAAGCTCTGAACTCTGAAAAACCAAGGGAAAAAGAAAACTGCCCAACTAAGGGCCCCTATGACACCTGGCTAGCGATGTATTCATTTCAAGTGGCTTTAACAGGCTTGCATTGGAGTTCTCAATGAGCTGGACAGTGATGAAGATATTTGCACAAAGATGATAAAATAGAGACAAAGAGGTTAAATGACTTGCTCAATGAAAACAAAGGGGCCTAACATAAAATATAATTCGTCCTTATATCCTTATTTTCTGGTTTTAATGATGACTCCTTAAGAGATTTATACCAATGGGTGCCTGGGTGGCTCAGTGGGTTAAGCCTCTGCCTTTGGCTCAGGTCATGATCTCAGGGTCCTGGGATCCAGCCCCACATCCGGCTCCCTGCTCAGCAGGGAGCCTGCATCCCCCTCTCTCTCTGCCTGCCTCTCTGCCTACTTGTGATCTGTCTGTCTGTCTCTCTCTCTCTCTCTCTCTGTCAAATGAATAAATAAAATCTTAAAGAGAGAGAGAGAGAGAAAGAGATTGAGATTTCTACCAAGTCATGGGGACTTTTCATTCTCTCTGTTTTTTTCTTGGTAACAATCATTTTCCCATAGCAATTTCTGTGATTCATTTGAGATAGACTAAATACAACAGTACCTACTGGTTCTTATAAAACTGCCATTTCACAAAATGAAAATGTAGCCAATCAGAGTTAAAATATAATTTGGACATTGGGGAGGGTATGCGCTATTGTGAGCACTGTGAACTGCGTAAGACTGATGAATCACAGACCTGTACCCTTGAAACGATGTTAATTTGTTAATTAATATGTTAAAATTTTTTAAAAAATTAAAAACAAAAAAAATAACAAAAAACCCCATAATTTGGAAATAAATTTCAATGGAGTATAGATGTTATTATAATGATGACATCATGTTGGAACACTAAAAATCTATCTGTGCTTCTGATCATTTGTATCCTTGTTTTTTGGCTCAAGTACCTTCCCCTTTAGTCTGGGACACTATTCTTTATGCTATGTCCACTTCAAAAGCTAATTGAAGAATAATGGTTTTGCCTCCAGGGTAGGTCATGATCAGAAAGTTAATTATGAGGTAGGCTGCCAAATTCTTAAGAGAATGGATCTGGGTCTGAGCGATGAAGACTGAACTCTGGCCCTACCATTTACTGGCTGTAACTTTGGACAAGTGTCTTTACCTTCCCAAACCTCAACATTGCTATCCACACACTGGAGGTGAAAACAGTACCTACACAGATTAAATAAACCAATGCATTAATAAAAAAACACTTAGCACAGTGCCTGTTTTATAGTAAGTGAGCATGCGATAAAGGAGAATGGTTATGTTAACACGAATTCACAAATTCTCTATGTTGACATGTTATAAAACCCCAGAATTGAAAGAAGATATAGATCATAATTGAATTAATTAATGTATGCCCCATTCTTAATTTTACCTTCACTGGATACATACCTTATCACATATGTTGATTCACCTAGAAAGACATGCCCTGTTGTGTTTACTGTTCCATTTGTGTCTGTCCTTGGACAGAGAGCAACTGTCACACAATCTACATCCTGCTGCTTTGTTGTCATGTTAGCCACAAGCCAGTAATGTCATTTAGGTTCCCCCTCTGCATTCAATCTGTCACCACATCCTGCTGTTTACTCTTCCATGGCATCACTAATGTTAGCCCCATGCTCTCTGTTCTTGTAAACACAATATTCCAGCCCTTGCCAGCACAAACTAAATCCAATTTATTTCCCATGATTCTACCTCATTTACATCAATATTGCTTTAGAAAATCAACAGGTCCAAAGTCTTGTCCAATTTCTGAAATCCTGCTCTATGGATTTTCCACTCAAACCCTGAACAATCAAAAACCAGATACTCAGTGTGCCTGGGTGGCTCAGTGGATTAAGCCTCTGCCTTCAGCTCAGGTCATGATCTCAGGGTCCTGGGATCGAGCCTCACATTGGGCTCTCTGCACAGTGGGGAGCCCGCTTCCCCCACTCTCTCTCTGCCTGCCTCTCTGCCTACTTGTGATCTCTCTCTCTGTTGAATAAATAAAATCTTTAAAAAAAAAAAGTCTTTAAAAAACCAGGTACTCACTTTCCCTAATAGCCTCGTTTTAGAATTCCTGTATTGCTCTTCCTTGTTAAACCACCCCAGTGTAACTTAGTTTGCTAACATCACGGTAACCTTCCTTTTTTCTATGTGGTACTATTGATCTCTCATAGCATCTACTTTCTGTATGCTCCTATCACTCTCACCACCCACACAGCAATCACCACTGATTATTTTAAGAGAATGCCAACTTCTTCAGAGTCCATCTATCCAACTGGCCCTGAGTTTTCACAATCCTGTACTGTGGATTCTATTCCTTTTAGTTCATTCAAAGAGTCAAATCTCCTTACTACCCATACACTTTATCAACTTTCTCCTCCATCTGATAAATTTGTACACTGAAAGTAAGAAGAAACTGCCCACTCTCAACCACTCACACCCTCTTTATATTCTTCCAAAGAAATAAAAATGCTACTTTCATAGTTCTCTTAATTATTTTATTATTTACATTAAGAGCAAAAAGTACATAATAGTACATGGGAGGATTGGGGGTTGCTGGTAGTCGTTGACCAGGGAGTCATATAAGAATCCTTAAGATGTAGGAAGTCCATTAAAACAAATAATAAGTAAAACATGGTTGACCAGAAAGGTGACCTAAATGGTCTTCTATTTTTCAAAGTATGTAGGGGAAAAAATTATTTTAAGTAGATGGGCCCAACAATTTCCAATGAAATCAAATGTGTATAATTCTTACTACTTAATTTCTCCTTAAAAGTCAAATAACTATCTTCTTTCTGCTTTAGTTGGTATATATTTAAAAATGCTATTTGCTTTGAAATTTCAATTAACAATAAAGGAGAGTAGTCCATTTTTATGCTCCCCAAGAAGATGTACAATGTGTAAACATTTTAGAAAAATAAGCCCAGAATGAATCCCATTTCAAAAGGCAACCACTTTATTTCACTCAAGGGCTCTTCACAATACCAACTGCTACCTGAAATTATTAAATGTGCCTCACCTCCCTGTCCACCTTTCATACCATCCCTTATTATTTTTTTTAAGAAACAATCCCATTTTCTGATTATTTTCAATAGATACTTCATGCCTGTACCCAAAGCTTCTGATTTATAGTGATAAAATCACAAAAAGCTGGTCTACTTGATAGATTCTGTTGGATACATGAATGAATCCATTGACATCAGGGCACATTAAGATTTAAGCACATGAAAACACTCACAATATCAAAATGGAACAAACTCCCATACCTAGCTAGAACTCTGAAGTATGAATTGGAAACCTAAGGTATAGATCCTATAGCAATAAAACTCCAAAAATACGTACTCATAAAGGCCAAGCTTTGCAAAGCAAACAAAACTGGAAATGTTCCTTCCCCAAACTCTGAATCACCATGACAGCTCCAGTATGTGTGAATTCTCAAATACTGATAAAAATGATACCAGATTTTAACTGAAGGCAGGAATATGTGGATATTTATTTTATCCTATATTCTACCTCCAGAATTCACTAAAATCTATAGAGGAATTGAACCACCCTAAGACTTCAAACATGGTAATCCTATCCCTAGGAATTAAAGACAAACATCATATTCTAAATTGGCATTGTTGCTACCATAGCAAAATGTGCATTAGTTGCCTTGGTATTTTGTGAATTGTGCCTCTACATGTTTTGATCTAAAACACTTCCCTTATATGCGGCTAACTTTGAAAGCTACAGAAGCAGATGAGATAATCAAGTATTTCCACCATTACTAACTCTTATGGATGGCCTCACTTGTCCTTAAATCAACTAAGATCTAGATGGCAGAAATGGTATTTGTAGCTGTGTCACTAAGAGATAGCAACATAAATAAGGCTTTGGCTTCTATTTTTACTCTGACCTCAATAAAGTGTTACAGAGTTGCAGCCACTTCTCAAAGAAGGTTAGCTATTCAAATCACAAGGTCTCATTTTAACAGACATGGTGATCCTAAAGTATGTGTGAAGTATTTTTTTCTCAGTGCAGGAATTACGCAAATAAATAAATAAATAAATAAAAATAAATCAGATTCAGAATGCTTTTCTAACATAGTAAGTCGGTTTAATTTAGGATCTGATTGCCCGAATGGAAATTCTGTCTCAATTAAAGAAATTTGCATATATATATGTATATATATACACATATAATATATGTATGTGTTTATATGTCTATGTATATGATCAATGTGTTTAGCTTTTTAATTTTACCAAATAGTTTTTTTGATTTTTTAATGCCATTTTCACAACTCTTACCTAATATTATCCTTACTCTCTGCTCCTATAGGGAAAAGTTATTAGATGTGACTGCTGTTTAAATATGAAGAAATTAAAGTAGCTAAGGATTCAATACATTTCACAAAGCCACAAAGGAAGAATCCAGGTCTCTTGAACTACAGCTATGGAAATGTAAACCAAATAGCATTACAAAGAGAGAGAGAGAGACAGAAAGAAACAGGGAGGGAAGGAGAGAGAAGGAAAGGAAAAAAATGAGGGAGCGAGGAAGAGGGAAACAGGACAGTGAGTAAGTGCATCTGTGAGTGGAGAGGGGCGAGCACACTACATAGAAAACACTCTACTAGGTACTATGGAATGAGGATGGAACTGTGAGTGGTTTAAATATAAAGAGAGCATAGCATCTGTGACAACATAGGATGGCCCTTGAGGACACCCACTCTGCTAAGTGAAATAAGTCAGAGAAAGACAAATACTGTGTCATATCACTTATCCATATAATCTGACAAAGCTGAACTCAGAGAGTAGAATGGTGGTTATCAGTGGCAGGGATGTGGGGGAAATGGAGAGATGTTGGTCAAAGATTATAAACTTCCAAGTAGAAGAAGAAGAAGATCTGGGGATCTAATGTATACCATGGTGATTACAGTTAATAATACTGTGTTATATACTTGAAAGTTGCTAGAAAACAAATCTGAAATTTTCTCACAACCAATAAGAAATGGTAATTATTTGATGTGACTGAGATGGAGTTAATGCTATGATAGTTAACTTTTCAAAATACATGTTTATCAAATCAACACAATGTACACCTTAAACTTATACAATGTTATATATCAATCACATCTCAATGAAGCTGAGAAAAATAGGACGTTTCTTTTCTTTCACACAATTTACGGTCTGACATGGATAAGCATGAAAACCATATAAATATATTAACCCAATTATGATTTATATTCCAGAATGAATGTACATACAGAGAGAATAAAGAACAAGCCAGTATCTCACCCACTGGTAGAATTTTTAAAACTACAAAATAAAAGCTGTGGGTAGTTGTACAAACAGTGATTAAGGAATACTATAAGATCCAACTCATGACTCTGGCCTTCTTCACACAGACTCAGATCAACCTCTTCAAGACTTCAGAGAAGTGTTTAGGCAACAGTAGCCATTTCAGCAAAATTCTGACTTAGTAAATTGAAGTTGGCTAAACTAAATCTTGCCAAATAGAAATCATTGGCCATAACGTTATTCTATCCCAGATTTATAAGTTCTATCAAACAGTTTCCATCCTCTAAAACAGTCAGGTGCTAGCAAATGTATGGCAATTTTCTTTCTGGCCAGGCTTAAGGTAAATCTGACTCATCTTGTCTCTTCTTTCTTTTCTTTTTTCTTCTTCAGGCAGTGGTTGATGTAGTATCTTCCATGTTGTTTGAATGACAATATCAAAGTATCATTTTAGTAAATATAACACTGTTATATTAACGTTAAAATTCTACTAATAGATTGTTTTCTGTATTAAGCTAATCATTACAAGATTTTGGTCATTATTTTGATGATGAATAGATAAAAAAATAGATGAAGAAATATTAAAAAAAAAACCCTCCCCTCCCATACACATATCCACAGAGATACATACTTATTTTTACGTTATCAAGGTAGCTGTTACTCTCTTTGTTGCTTGGTATGTATGGGTCAAAAGATTAACATCTCTATTTTTTAAATTTAATTTTATTTTTTCAGTGTTCCAAGATTGATTATTTATTCAACACACCCATTACTCCACGCAATACGTGCCCTCCTTAAAACCCACCACCCAGCTCACCCAACCCCCCCCCCCCCTCCCTTCTGAAACCTTCAGTTTGTTTCTCAGAGTCCACAGTCTCTCATGGTTCATCTCCCCCTCCAATTTCCCCCAATTCACTTTTCCTTTCTTTCTCCTAATGTCTTCCATGTTATTCCTTATGCTCCACAAGTGAAACCATCTGATAATTGACTTTCTCTGCTTGACTTATTTCATTCAGCATAATCTCCTCCAGTCCCGTCCATGTTGATACAAAAGTTGGGTATTCATCCTTTCTGATGGAGGCATAATATTCCATTGAATATATGGACCATATCTACTTTATCCATTCATCTGTTCAAGGGCATTTTGGCCCTTTTCATAGTTTGGTGATTGTGGCCACTGCTGCTATGAACATTGGGGTACAGATGGCCCTTCTTTTCACTACATCTGTGTCTTTGGTGTAAATACCCAGTAGTGCAATTTCAGGGTCATAGGGTAGGTCTATTTTTAATTTCTTAGGAAATCTCCACACTGTTTTCCAAAGTGGCTGCACCAACTTGCATTCTCACCAACAGTATAAGAGGGTTCCCCTTTCTCCACATCCTCTCCAACACTTGTTGTTTCTTGTCTTGTTAATTTTGGCTATTTTAACTGGTCTAAGGTGGTAGCTCAATGTGGTTTTGAGTTGAATCTCCCTGATGGCTAATGATAGTGAACATTTTTTCATGTGTCTGTTAGCCATTTGTATGTCTTCTTTGGAGAAGTGTCTGTTCATGTCTTCTGCCTATTTTTTGACATGATTATCTCTTTTTTGAGTGTTGAGTTTGTGGAGTTATTTATAGATCTTGAATATCAGCTCTTTGTCTCTAGTGTCATTGGCAAATATCTTCTCCCATTCTGTGGGTTGCCTCTTTGTTTTGTTGACTATTTCCTTTGCTGTGCAGAAGTCTTTGATCTTGATGAAGTTCTAAAGGTTCATTTTCCCTTTTGTTTCCTTTGCCTTTGGAGATGTCTTTTTTTATTATTTTTGAAGATTTTATTTATTTATTTGACAGAGAGAGAGAGAGAGAGATCACAAGTAGGCAGAGAGGCAGGCAGAAAGAGGGGGTAAGCAGGCTCCCTGCTGAGCAGAGAGCCCAATGTGGGGCTTGATCCCAGAACCCTGAGGCCATGACCTGAGCCAAAGGCAGAGGCTTTAACCCACTGAGCCACCCAGGTGTCCCTGGAGATATGTCTTGAAAGAAGTTGCTGTGGCCAGTGTTGAAGAGGTTACTGTCTATGTTCTCCTCTAGGATTTTGATAGACTCCTCCTCACATTCAGGTCTTTTATCTGATTCGAGTTTATCTTGTGTATGGTGTAAGAGAATGGTCAAGTTTCATTCTCCTATACATAGCTGTCCAATTTTCCCCGCACCATTTATTGAAGAGACTGTCTTTTTTCCACTGTATATATTTTTCCTTCTTTGTCAAAGATTATTTGCCCATAGAGTTGTGGGTCCATACCTGGACCGTCTACTCTGTTCCACTGGTCTATGTGTCTGTTTTTGTGACAGTACCATGCTGTCTTGGTGATCACAGATTTGTAGTAAAGCTTGAAATCAGGAAACATGATGCTCCAGTTTTGTTTTTCTTTTTCAACATTTCCTTAGCAATTCAGGGTCTTTTCTGGTTCCATACAAATTTTAGGATTGATTGTTCCAGCACTCTAAAAAATGCCAGTGGAATTTTGATCAAAATGACATTGAAAGTATAGTACCAGAAGTCCTAGCAACAGCAATCAGAAAACAAAAAGAAATAAAAGGTATTCAAAGTGGCAAAGAAAAACTAAAACTCTCTCTCTTTGCAGATGACATGATACTTTATATGGAAAACCCAAAAGACTCCACCCCTAAACTACTAGAACTTATACAGCAATTCAGTAATGTGGCAGGATACAAAATCAATGTACAGAAATCGGTTGCTTTCTTATACACTAACAATGAAAATACAGAAAGGGAAATGAGAGAATCAATTCCACTTACTACAGCACCAAGAACCATAAGATACCTGGTAATAAACCTAGCCAAAGAAGTAAAGGATCTGTACTTGAGGAACTACAGAACACTCATGAGAGAAATTGAAGAAGACACAAAAAGATGGAAGAGCATTCCATGCTCATGGATGGGAAGAATAAACATTGTTAAAATACCTATAGTGCCCAGAGCAATCTATACTTTCAAACATGTCTATTTCTATCCTTATTTATACTCTGCCTCACTAAAAAAAAATAAAATAAGATAAAAAAAATTTGAGGGAGTTAAATTTATCAGAATTCCAAAGATCAAGTATCTCTAGGTTAAAGCTTTCTTAGCTGTTACCTATGCAGATAGAGATAAACCAGAACTGATTTTTTGTGCAAAAATAGTAACATTTAAAGTTAAGGGAATTTAAAATCTATTGTAAGGTTACCCCACATCTATTCCTTGTACTAGAAATTCAATGGGAGGAGGAAAAAAAAGTTTAAGAAACAAGTTGGTGGTTAGCTTAGAAATCTCATGGCTGGTATTGTTTATTGCTGATCTATGAATGTGTGGTAATATTATACTCTTCTAAAAGATTAGGATTTTCTTTTAGGTAATCTTTAAAACCAAAATATATTTCACTACAGTATTAAAAATCAAATTAAATTTTTCTTCATGATTGAATAAATGAAGCCTGACATCATGACACTTTACAGAAGTATATATAGAATAGCATGCCAATACTTTTTTTGGTCATAGAACTCTTAGTACTAAAGTATTGCATTCATTAGATTATACTTGCTTTAATTTTTTTTCCAGAACTCTTATCATTAACATATTCTTTTTTTCTGGAATTCCTCAAAATATATGTACCTCATCCCTATGACAAAATATACTTAAGAGTCTGAGACTAGTATGACAGAATACAAGTCATAAAACTGCATCAAATGCATGTGCCTTTTGAAAAAGCTCATACCTCATTTTGAAGGTGCTAGGTATAATTTGGAAGACTCATGCGTGGTGGCCTAAGAAACATATGGGAATAAAATAAGTATTGCCTTGGCTTAATAAAGACTCTTACAGAAACAAACCAATCTAATATTTCAAATTTAGGAGTTTATCTTTATAGAAGCAAAAGCAATAGGGCAAAAGAACATATGTACAAAAATGAGTAGTGAAGAAATAATTTTAAGAGCAACAACAATGAAATTATATTTATCTGTAGAGAAATTGTTAAATATTCTAAGGCACCTGTGCAGTTGTTGGGTATAGAGAATTAGAAAAAAAAACTACCCTTCAAGAAGTCAACATTTGCAATGGAAGCAGATAGTCCCAAAACCTTTGACTGGCTAATATATAAAACTACACAACCCCATTCACTGGTAGCTCTCCAAGGTGCTGAAATATAAGTGCTTCTAATCATTCCTAGGAACTACTTAAAATGATGGCTATGTCCATCGACTCCAAAGGCAGAGGATATATAGGAAATCATGCAAGTTTCAGAGTTACCTAACACAAATGACTTTATTTTGCTTATTTATCAATATACAGCAACTAAAACCCAGAATAGGTCTGAAGTTGATTTCATTTGCTTTCTACTGGATCACTTTATAACCAAACTAGAGAGGAAAAACATGGAGCTTTAATCTGTAGTAAGAAGCAGACTGACTCACTTCCAATCCCACACTTCAAGTCTTGCACTAAGTTGTCCTCATCTAAGAAGTCTTCTTGGATTAATTCCATGTATTCTAAGTATTCCCTTACATGGTAAATTTGCATTTTTAGAATTTATGCGTGTAACTCTTCTCATGTATTTTTTATTTTACCTCTTTCAAGTTATGCCACATGCTTATTAATAATGTTGAGTTTTATGTCTAGTTTTTTAAAATTTAAAAACATTTTTTATGTGGAGGGCCTCAAAAATGCTTAAATGAATAAAGTGATATAAGTAAACACAGTGATCATTTCTCTTATCTCACTTTTTTATTTTTTCTGAACCAAAAAGGACAATTATCAGGTGACTAGTTCCTATAGTGATAAGCACAACAAATGCAGATGGATCAATAAACAATTTTTTTTCTCTCTCTCTCTCTACCTCTGGCTTCCACCTGTAATTTTGGAATGGTAGTCTCTTTATCCCACACTTTTGAAACTTCTATGGTACATTATAATCAACAGACTATATGCAACTGATTTTCAAATACTTTTGCGGAAGGTTTGGGAAGTTCAACAATAATCTAATTTTGATGTAGACTTAAATATTCTCTATAGAAGTGCCATAGGCTAAACACAGAAAGTAAAGATTGATAGTATAGTCAGAATCAAGAATACATTTTGAAACTATAAAGGACGTTAAGGATCAATTAGTCCAAACTGCTCCAATTTTAGAAATGGGAAAAATTGGGGCACCTGGGTGGCTCAGTGGGCTAAGCCTCTGCCTTAGGCTCAGGTCATGATCTCAGGGTCCTGGGATAAAGCCCCGCATCGGGCTCTCTGCTCAGTAGGGAGCCTGATTCCCCCTTGCTCTCTGCCTGCCTCTCTGCCTACCTGTGATCTCTCTCTCTCTCTCTCTCTCTCTCTGTGCTAGGACCAAAAGCCATGTCTCTTCCTGGCTACTTTACCGAATTTTTGTCTTGTTACAATGCATTGCTTTTTTAAAAATTACATTGACTGAACCACAAATACATTAAAGCTATCAGAACTTAAGAGTAAAAGGGGTCTACATACTCATTCAGCTGATTTTTGCCATTTTTAAAATGGTGCAAACTAAAATATCCAAAGGACATCTGCAAGCAGAGGCTTCTCTGACCTAAATCATTCTTTCTAATTTCATTTCAAATAAAACAGTTGGCAAGCTCCAAGTGGTATGTTCACCAATGAAACTATATTTTATTAAAATCTTTTTGATATAATAAACTTTTCAGTTGAGGTCTTATCATTTAATTGTCTTGATAATAATGCCTGTAAAGATGTGACTAAGGACTTTAAAAGAAAACACACACACACACACACACACACACACAAAACTATCAATCTTATCAAGAGCCTAGGGAGTCACCTTTGAATAATACAATGCACTTTTATGTAAAAACTGACTTGTTCCTTTTGGACATTATCTATATGATATGTGCCACACAAATACTCTAAAAAAAACTGACACGAAGAAAAAGCTTTTCTTCAAATGAACAAAATTATCCATTTTCGAAGCTATAGTACACAAGATCTATCTATTACACTTCTAGGTTGAATGCAGAGATATCTTCTACTTGGCAAAAATTCAATTACCAAAATGTTGCATAAAGCCATTTAACCACATTCATCATCTATTAATTAAAAATATTTTTAATATTTCTTACCTATCAGACTGGCCACAAGTAAGAGTCTAACCAAAAATTATGTTGCTGAAACCTTAGGGAAACCAATAATCTTATATACTATCAGCTAGAGAGCATGATTTCACCTCTATGAAAAAGAGCTTTACATATCTACCAGAACCCTTTATGAATTCATATTCTGACCCAGTAATCCAGGAGTTTATCTAAAAATATATTTCCATAAGAATTAAACATATGCACAAAACTTTATGACATATTCATTGTGACATTAATTGTGACAGCACAATATTAGGAGAAACTGAAATGTCTAACCACAGAAGACTGGTCAAATACACTATGATAACTTCATACTATAGAGCATTAGATAGCCTTAACACAGAACCAAGAAAATCTTTATGAAAAATATGCAGTGGTTTCCAAAATACACTGTTAAGTAAAACTACGAAGGTGTGAATGAGTATCAATCATGTTTACTTTTTGAGTAAAAAAATGAGGGTCAAGCATGTATATACATTTAAATGTGTCTAAATGGACATATTAATGTGTATGCATGCTTACAAGTATATACATAAATATGTGTATACATTTGTAGCACACATTTGAATATATGCACTATTAATAAATTAGAAAACAATAAAATCATTACTTATGGAACTTCTGGAACAAGGTAGAAAAAATAATGATGAAATGAGATTTTCTCAGTACAGCTCTTTATTTAGTTCTAATTCTAAACCTAGAAGTATTTTGCCATTTTCAAAAAATTAACTTAAAATTATTTGAAAGCCTTATCTAGCACAAAAGACAAAGAGCAAATGAACTTTATATCAAACTGATGACATGACTATAGATACAAAGCAGATAATCCAGGGACGCCTGGGTGGTTCAGTTGGTTAAGCAGCTGCCTTTGGCTCAGGTCATGATCCCAGCGTCCTGGGATCGAGTCCCACATCGGGCTCCTTGCTTGGCAGGGAGCCTGCTTCTCCCTCTGCCTCTGCCTGCCACTCTGTCTGCCTGTGCTTGCTCTCTCTCTCTCTCTCTAACAAATAAATAAATAAAATCTTAAAAAAAAAAAAAAGTAGATAATCCAAGTAGCTTTCTTGGTGACAAACATTCTAAAGACAAAAACACTGCAAAGAAATCTTAAACTTATTAGCAACAAGATGACAATATTCATCCTGTAGGTTTGTTCTTTGAGTTACATTAAAAAATTATGTACACGTAAGGGTAACTATATGTGAGGTATATGAGAGTCTTCTATACTATCATTATAATTCTTCTGAAATCTAAAATTATTCTAAACCAAGGGAATTTATTTGAAGAAATAAGTTTATTTAAGGAAAAATAAGTGTATTTGCAGAACTAAGCATAATACCTGACATAGAAGAAATAACTGATTTGGGGGAAAAATCACCAAGCATCTCAAAGAGAGGGAACATTCACTGAGCACTTGGTGTTTTCTTACTACTGTTTTGTTGTTGCATTCTGAAAAAGATTTTTGGAAGGAGATTAAATTTTGTGAGACAGTACATTCATCAGTATCTGAGTCATAAGATCAAGTACCCCAAGGTCATTCAACCATGCTGAGAGATCATGGAACATTTACCGAAGTATTTTTTAATTATACTCTCTATAAGGTATTTCCATTTATACATATACACACATATATACAGAAACAAGTAGCTCCTTATGGTTTTCAAGGGAGAGTTACACATTATCCTACAAAAGCCTCATGATGACTCAGCAAAATGGGGCAGATCAGAACATCTCCCTTGAACAAATGAGCAGAGATCTAGAAATGATTAAATACATGCCCTTGTTCACACAGCTCATCTGTTATGAAGCTAACAGTAGAATCCTACTCCCTCCTAGCCCATTGTTTTTCTTGACACATGATACATCCTCACCTACACATATGGGATTAGGATCTATTTAAGTTAACAAGTACTGACATTGCAAAATTGTTACAAATGTGTCGTATTTCATTTAGGGTAAAGGTGAACATCCTGTATCTTTATAGAAAGTATATTCAAGTCAAAGACTCAGAAGATATAATTTCCTCTACAGAATCTAGGTCATTGTTACATTGATTAGGAAACTCACAGACACAGAGGAAAAAAAATTTATAGACATTTACTCTCTCAGTACATTTCTGACATTACAATAGAGTGCTGTTGTATATAATCGAGCCTATGTGATTATCTTACAAAGTCCTGAACAGTCTAGTTTCATCTGACTTTTTTAAACCTTGCCTTCCACTATTCTTCAACATAAATTCTGCTCATTACTCTGATACTCATTGTAACTCTTTTTTTTTTTTTTTTCCTTTGTACTACTCTCTTTGCCTCTTCGGTATCTGCTGCTTTCAACTAAAGAATCCTCTCACTAACCTAACCTTAAAAAGAACACAATGCAAGATCATGGAGTAGCCCTCAGAATCTAAGGTTTTAAGAAGAAAGTAACAGGGGTGGCTGGGGAAGACTGGGAATCTGCAAGCTCTGATCCGTCTATAGTGAGTATGCCTTATAAGCTTTTGCTTCACCTCCTACTGTGATGGGGGAAGGACACCTGACCACAGCAAAAGTCCATGAGCAATTACAAAAGAGAAATGGATGTAACTTAGGTAAAAATCACGTGTGTTTAGTGAATATCTCAAGATTTAGCATTCCTATATATTCTGGGACTTTTCCTCTGGTCTTTAGAGATCACAGTGCTAGAATTAATAATTTCTATTTCTGTATCATTCACTACCAAATACATCTGACAGAAATTTGTACTCTCATTATAAATCTCTTCCACTGATTTTTGAGTGGTTGCTTAAACCATATCTTGTTATTTCATTGAGATAATATCTTTCCAATTTTAAGTTCCTTTACAGATAAAGGCAAAGACAATCCAAAGTCTATCTCTGATTGCCAGACACGTCATGTGTGATCATCTGTATAACTACATTTATTCTTCAGAGTCACTCCATGAGATAGTGACAGCTGTTCCCTTTTCTCAGATAAAGAAACTGAGGTTCAGGGGGAATAACAGAACTTGTCAAGATGACATATGCTGACAAACACATAGAAGGTTTTAACAATGTAGGAAACTAAACTCAATCCACTGTTTATACCATGTTTTGCCATATGACCATGTGGTATCAACCCAGGAGCCACTCTAGTTCATGTGGTACAATAAGTATATGTTACCTCTTTGGTTATTAAAGTGTGACCTCTTTCAATAAGATACCTTATATACATATTTATAAACCCTACCATGCTTAGCATATTACTGAACACATCACAAGCCCACTTTCAATAAGATACCTTATATACATATTTATAAACCCTACCATGCTTAGCATATTATTGAACACATCACAAGCCCACACCTCACTTAAGAGGTGATTCTGATGGATTAATCCGCGGTTCACATGAACTATAAAGTTAGCATCATAACAATATTTTTGGACTGGAATTTTTTTTAAAGATTTTATTTATTTATTTGACAGAGAAAGATCACAAGTAGGTAGAGAGGCAGGCAGAGAGAGAGAGAGGAGGAAGAAATAGGCTCCCTACTGAGCAGAGAGCCCGACGCGGGACTCAATCCCAGGACCCTGAGATCATGACCTGAGCTGAAGGCAGAGGCTTAACCCACTGAGCCATCCAGGTGCCCCATGGACTGGAATTTTTATTCTAACTACGTAACACAAAGATCTCTGCTGGTCACTCCTGTCAGAGAGAGGTTAAACCCCTTACTTTTAAATAAGTTTATCTTTTGAAGACAGAGGATTAATCACAGTTGTTTAGATGGAAAAAGCCACTTCTCTGACCATGACCCAGTAAATTAGGATCAGAAGGTCAGAATTAAAAGACACAATGAGTGACAATTTCCCACAAACCACACTTTTTTGCTTTTATGGATATCTCCAATAGCCACCAGTGTAGTCATGAGGTTAAGTCTATAGTTGTAAGCAAAGATCTTGGGATCTTTCTTGGTATTCTTTCCAACTTGGGAAAGTCTATATTTCCAGTCAAAAAGGCTTAATCACTATGTTAAAAAAATTACCCTTCATGTTTATGTCACAGTACTAGATGGAGCAATGGGCTTAAATCCAAATATGTGGATCCTGTACTCTATACTTCCATTGCTTAACTATGATATCAGGCATGTTACTTCCTTACCTGACTTTTTGGTCTCCTAATGGATAAATGGAGATGTTTCCACCAAAAAAATGAAATGCTCACTTCTAACTGGATGTCTTCCTGAGTTCTATATTATTTTAAGGGAGTTCAAGAATCAGATGGGAACAGAGATTATGTTTTTTCCATCTGCATTTTTCTAGTGTAAAGCATCATGTCTGAAGTGTATGTTCAAAAAATGTGGGATGACCACATAAGTGAATAATAAATTGATGTTGGGAAGCATAACCATTACAGATCTTTATAATTTCATGAATTCATAGTGGTGTAGTCTCACAAACAATCAAGTCAACATCTCCAAACCTGCCCCTCTGATGCTACCCTTTGTCAATGTCTAATATCAAACCACACAAGAACTACTCCTTTCTAGTTCTACACTTACAGGGTCAACTGGAGAAGATGATTACAATGTAGTCCTATCTAACTCAGTGATCTAGAAAATTTTATATTCTAAGTACCTACAACTTAGGCTTGATCTCCAAATAGAGATTTTTTTAAAAGGAGAGCGTAGACATAATGTGATTAAACAAATGGTAGTGTGAATACAAGAGAAAATACAGAAACCATTATGTGGATAACAGTACATGTGCATTTATGTTCAAAATTAGAGTATGGTTTCCCCAAGTGGCTTCTATAACACAGTATTTCTAGAAAATTCCCATAAAAAAGGTTTTATGATCATATTCATTGGTATAGGATGCAGTTTGACACTCTTCTAGAAAGTCCTGAGGCATACAAGTGTATCAAAGCTTTGAACAATGTTACTTTGTTAAATACATTATTTCCCAAACTTGCTTGACCTTGGAATCCACTTCTATAGAAAGCATCAATTAAAACATTTATAACCACTCTTTCATAGAACACACTACTAAGCCCAGGACAGAGAAGAACCTAGCAGAGCACTTCCTTGCCCATGACCAAAGGTATTAAGGCCAACCACTTTTAAACTGCAGTCTTTTTAATTAAAAACAAACAAAAGAACCTCTATTTCATTATATCATTCATGAAAACCTCTAGTGCTCTGCTTTTGTATCTTGATCCTGACACCCTGGGTGACCTACATGATGTAGTCAGCTGATCTGTGTCTTCAAAACCCTGGAGATGTAACCTTATTATATGAAACCACAAGTCTCTTCTCCAAATGGAATACTTTAGAAGAGACTTTGAAGGGCTCTTCCAAAATGAGTGTTTCTCCATGGCCTTAGTTTGATCACGATGGGTCAAGGAATCTCAGTACTAAAAACAAACTACAACCACAACACTTTATCATTAGCCTCATACCTCTTTCAATTAACTCAAGAACCACCATAAAGGTCAGAATCATTCAAAACGCAGAGGCTATATAAGCAAGGGTCATAATGATAAACTCAAACCTGTAAGCCTGTTTGGCTTTCATTCATTCACTGCAATAGTATTTTAAGCCTAGTGTGTGCTGAAAACAGTACTAAACTCTGCAGAATCAAAAAATACTAATCCACTCTAAGGAACTGACCCGGGATGAGTCCAGCATTGAGTGGGGTCATAATCAAGAGGCCGTTTTAATAGTAACGCTTGAAAAAGAAAAGCCTTATGTGAGGTCTTTCCTAACAAGGAGGTGCCCAGAGTTTTAAAAACATTTTTAAGGTTAAAGTAAATGAGTAGTGCTCAGAATTAGGTAATTTAAGCCTGGATACTGTTGGCTATACAGCAACTCCAACAACAACAATATCGTGAAATCCTCTCACTGAGTGGACCCAGAGAGCTGTTTTCAAAGTCAGGACCACTCCAGGAGTCGCTCAGACGGCGGCTCTCCTGTGGCCTCATTAGCTGACTCTCACAAGGTACACACCGAAGCAGTGTCCTAGATTCCCACACACCAACTCTGACATTTATAAAGCACTTTCAGTCCTGACAAGATCAAAAACTCAGCATTCTTTCAAATCTCATAATAACTCCCAAACATGCCTGGCTCAGGCTGAGAAAACTGAAAGTGATAAAGCACTTATTAGATTAAAAAAAAAAAAAAAACAACCTTGGGGATTATGGGCTTGTCCACTTCCCTCCTGCAGCATGAAGCATTTATTTGATTTTAATAACATATTTTCTCCTTAGAAAACATTCGCTGCATTTTACCTTCCAAACTGGACTCATTTGCAATCACCGTGGTCCTATGATATTGGCACACTTACCAAGAGGCCGGGTTTTCCTCTTAAACTGTGGGCTTCAAACCAAAATCTCCCATGGTTATCCTTTAATGTCAGCGTGAAACATCTTGGCATTGCACATGGAATGGAACCTTCCTCGTTACCACAGTGGGAGTGAAGAACACATGTCAACATGTTTACTGCAACTATGCTCTGGGCTACGGCTTGCACAAAGATGATGCTTTGGGTTTCTCAGCTTTTCAAAATACCTAACATATCATTTTTAAACACAAACAGAATAGCTGAACTATATTGTGTACTTGTGTGTCATGCGCCATATTTTTTAATCATGGTAAAAAACACAACATTCAATTTACCTTAATTTATAGATTATAACTCAGTCAAGTATATTCACACAGTTGCGCAGCAAATTTTCATCTTGTCAACAAAAGCAAATTTTTCACCTTATAAAACTCAAACTCTATACTCATTATCTCTTTGTCTCCTCTCGCCCTTGGAAATCACCTTTCTGCTTTTTGTTTCTATGATTTCAGGGCCTTTAGATAGATCATGTGAATGGAATAAAAGTATTTGGCCTTCTGTGACTCCTTTGTTTCACTTAGCATATTGTCATTTATGTTGTAGCATGTGACAAGAATTTTTACTCTCCTACTTTTTAAAGGCTATATAATATTAATGTATGTGTGTGGTGTATATATCATGATCTATATACACACCCCCCACAGGAAGGAATATTATGCATAGTGTATATATATATATACATATTTATTAACATTACATATACATATATACATACATATATATATATATTAATATCCTTCCTTTATCCATTCATCTGCCAATGGATATTTGGAATGTTTCCACCTTAAGGCAATTATGAACAATGCTGCAATAAACACCAGCCTATAAATAGCTCTTCAAGATTTTCCTTTGAATCCTTTTGCCTATATACTCAGAAATCACATTGATAGATCATATGGTAATTCTATTTTTAGTTTTTTGAGGCAACTCCATGCTGTTTTCCATAATGGCTGCACCACTTTTCATTCCCACCTGTAGTGCAGGATTCTAATACACGTGCATCTTCACCAACACTTGGTATGTTTTCTCCTCCTGACAGTGGCCATCATAAGGGCATGAAATATTTTTCTGTGGTTTTGATTCCTATTTTTCTTATGACTAGTTGTGTTAAGCATCTTTCCATATGCTTTTGGCCATTTATAAATCTTCTTTGAAGAAGTGCCAATTCAAGCCCTTTGTCCATTTTTTAAATCTGGATATATTTGCTGTTATTATTAAGTTGTAGAAGTTCCTTATAAATTCTGGATACTTATTCTTATGAGATACATAATTTGCAAATATGTTCTCCCACACCATAGGTTTCCTTTTCACTCTCATGATATTTTCTTTGATGCACAGAAATTTTAAGTTTGATGCAGTCTATCTGTTTATTGTTTGTCTGTTTCTTTTGTTTTGGTGTCATATGCAAGAAATCAATGCTGAATCCAAAGTCATAAAAATCTCCCCTATATTTTTTCTAGGATTTTTACAGTTGCAGGTCTCATATTTAGGTTTTCTTTCTTTTTTTTTTCCCTTTTTTTTTTTTTTTGAGGTTTTATTTATTTGAGACAGAGACAGACAGAGAGCACAAGCAGGGGTGAGTGGCAGAAAGAGAGGGAGAAGCAGACCCCCTACTGAGTGTGGAGCCCTATGTGGGGCTGGATCCCAGGACTCTAAGATCAAGACTTGAGCCAAAGGCAGAGGTTTAACTGACTGGGCCACCCAGGTGTACCTGTTGAAGTCTTTAATACATGTGTATATGTCATAAGGTAAAGATACAATTTGTTTTTCTACCTCAGCACCATTTGCTGAAGAGATCTTCCTCCCTCATTGTATAGTCTTGGTACCCTATTGGAAATAACTTGGTCATATATGTGAAGGTGAAGGTTTACTTCTGGGCTCTGTTTTCTGTTCCATCTGTCTGTAGATCTATCTTTATGCCACAAACAATCATTATTATTGCTGTATCTGAGGTTTTGAAATCAGCAAGTATGAAGCCTCCAACTTTGCTCTTCTTTTTCAAGATTGCTTGCACTCTTTGGGCTCCCTTAGATTTCCTATAAACTTTAGGATGCTTTTCTCTATTTCTGCAAAATACATCACTGGGATTTTGGTAGGCAATGACCAGATCTGTAGATTATTTGGGGCAGTTTGGACATTTTAACAACTTTAAGTCTTTCAATCCATGAGCACATGTTGTCGTTCCATTTATTTATATTTTCTGTCATCTTATTTACAGCATACTATTTTAGTAAGCCTTTAGTAGAGTGCTAGACCATTAAAATAAACCTGAAGGCATTATGTTTCTTAAGAAGCCCAATTACCTGAAGTCCACGAAGTTTTGAAAACTGACAGACATACACAGAAAGCCACACACACACACACACACACACACACACACACACACACACACAAGAAAATAGACACAAGTTTTGAGTTTATGTCCCCTACAGAATAAGATAGAAAGATCAATGGCAATTATTAAAGAGTCACTTACTCACTCGGCACTAGAGCACCTACTGTGTGAAGGCACTGAGGCCACTAAAGCAAAACTGAAAGAGAGCCCTGCCTTCATAAAGTTTCTAAATTTTTGGTGGGGAAATCATCTATAAAAGCTTAAAATTATTGCTAATCCAGTGCCATCACTTTTTTAAAATATTTTATTTATTTATTTCCTGGACAGAGAGAGAAAGAGATCACAAGCAGGTAGAGAGGCAGGCAGAGAGGGCAGGGGAAGCAGACTCCCCGCTGAGCAGAGACCCCGATGTGGGGCTTGATCCCAGGACCCTGAGATCATGACCTGAGCCGAAGGAAGAGGGTTAACCCGCTGAGCCACCCAGGAGCCAGCCATCATTTTTTATTTAAACAACCCATTACCTTTATTAAAAACAAAATGTCTTTTTTCCTTGCAATCACCAACAACTATCACTATTCTTGGTTTTAAATTAAATTGTGCAAATTTGAATTTACTTCCCTTTGCTGCTGCTTCTTCCACTTGCCTTTCTCTTCCATCTTTGCCTTCCCCGAACCCATACACCACTGTAGTCGTGCTTTATTCTCCAATACTATTGTTTCCAAAAGGAAGGAATCAAGGCATGGGGTGGTAATTTCCTGAAGGTGAGAAGGCCAAAAACCAGCAGTCAAACTTGGGATTAAGGAGTTCCCAGACTCCCAGTGCAGTGTTCTTTCTGTCTTCTACCTGTGCCTCTACTACCAGGACTACTCATAATGGAGTAGAGGCAGTAACTTGCCTTATAGATGCCATTTCCTGAAAACCAAGTGTGTGGGGTACTAAGTAAAGGACTATGAATACCTCATTTAATTTACTCCTTCAAGATTCTGTGAGACAGGCACTGCTTCTGTTCTTGAGTCAAAAACTGTCAGAAGACTGGTTTTGAGCCAATAATCAAAGTAAATGATTCAGAAATCTCTTTGGGTCTCAACTAGACAAACTTCTTTGAAAGTGACTGGACTACACAGAGGAAAGCAAGCCAGCTTCATCTCAAGCTCTTGGCCCCCTCAAATGGCAAAGTGCTCTAATGTTAAGTTCAAAAGCCTTCAAAGATCATGTCTAGACTCACAGGCTTTTATTATTTCTTTTTCACTGAGACTAGAAGAGGTGTGCGTGCGAGTGGATGGGTACGTGTGTGTGTCTATGCTGAGGTAGTAGAGTTACTACCTGTATGCTACATTTTCTTCGTGCCCAAGAGGTCAGACAGCCCCCATTTGGAAAGTCCTGATTCTACACACATTTGCCATGCTCGATGTATCACAAGTCTCTAACTTTCTAAAACTTGAAGCACAAAAGAGGACTCTGTTACACCTCAAGTAAGAGTGTAAAAAATTTCCTAGTAATGTCAAGTAAAATGCCAGTACTTATAACTATCTGTGCCACTTGAGTTCTCAGTGAACAACAAAAAGGAAACCATTAGCCCTTTCACAAAGAGGGCCATGGGCCACACAGAGCTACTTCTGGAAGGTAACTAAGTAAGAAGCAAGAATCCGAATGCTAGAGCCAAATCTCAGTCAAACTACTCACTCACTGCTTCCAACCACTCCAAGCCTCAGATTTCTAATCCACACGGTGGGGAATGTGAAAGCACCTATTCCATATGACAATTGGGAAAATTAAGCGACTTAATAAATACAAAGTGCCTAATACAGTATCTCACAATCCAAGGACTCAACAAGTTATTACTGAGTAAAAAAGAAAACATTAAGTTGATTTCTAATGTGAATACAAAAAACATCATCCATACCCAATTCACACAATTCACAAGGCCAAGGTTCAACCTGGACCTGTTCCAAGAAGTCCCAGACTCTATATCTACTGTCTGCACCTGTCCTTATCCGTAAAGATCGCCTCTTCTGTTTCCTTTGTTTCTTACACACACACACAGTTGTCTTGAGAATGGATGTAAGAATAAACACAGCCCTGAAGAGGGTAAAAAACAACAGCAACAGCAACAGATTCTGGGGTTCTTAACACAGGAAACAGCTATCTGAATTTTAATATTTGTGTTATATTTACAAAAGGAATCTAAGAGAAACTGGGAAATAGTGAGGTCAGGAGGGAAGAAGTAAAAGTCAACATGTTTGGCATCAGAAAAAAGGATAGGTTTTCCTTCCTCCTTTTTCCTCCTCCTTTCCCTCATCCTTCCTGTCCTGCTGAGGTCTGCCCCCCGAGAAATTCATATGTTGAAATCCTAACCCTAAAGCATGACGGTATTAGGACATGAAGCCTTCCAGAGACATTCATGTCTGAGAGGAGAGCCCCTACTATGTGGGATTAATGTTCTTATAAAAGAGACTCCACAGAGTTCCCTAGGCCCTTCCACCACGCAGGAGCAAAGCAAGAAGGCATGTTAGGAAAGAGAAAGAGAGCTCTCACCAGAGAACACAATCATGCTGCTACCATGAGCTTGGAATTCAGTCTCCAGAATGGGAAGATACAGATTTCTCTTTTTAAGAAGCGACCCAATGTGTGGTGTCTGGTCACAGCAGTCTTGTGACACATCCTTCCCCACGTGTTCCTACCTTTCTGACTAGGTCTTTGGGGGTAACCTAGGTTGATTATTTGAAAATAAATGAGAAAGAAAGAGAACATGAGAGAGATAAGAACCAATATGCTGAAGTAAATAGGGACCCAAAAAATAATATATAATTAATTTTTACAAGCAAAAGAAAAATACACGTAATTTTCATAGCTTTAGGCTTAAAATTCACTGAACAATTTAGTGCTTGATCCTTCTACTTCGCCTTGATTTTCCACTCCCCACTTCTTATTAATCACTTTTACTCCTTTGGCTCTCTGTAAACCCTCATACAGCTATAAAAAAGAAAAGGAGGAAAAAAAGAACCATGGAAATAAAGATGATTTGATTCTAAATAATTAATGGAGATTTTAATATGTGGGAACAAACAGGACTTCAACAGATAATTTTAAAAATATAATCGAAGAGAGTGCTGTAAATTAGGTGAGAAAACTGTTTTCCAACTCTTTGTATGGCTGCTTCAAATTAATTAGTGAGGGCTGGGAAATGCATATCCTTATTCATTGCTAGTGGAAATGTCACTGGGACACCATTTCTCAAGGGCAAATTAGCAGCCCACATCAAAAAGCTACAAAAAGATCTATACACTATAACCCTTCAATTATACTTTTAGGGCAAATGTTCTAAGGGAAACCTTAAGAATTTATGCAAAGATTTACCTATGAGAGGTTTAAAAGGCTTCATTTTTATATTGGAAAGTTAAAAACAATATACATGCCTGACATTGGAGGACTAGCTAAATAAATGCCTATTCAGAACCATTCATTGAGAGAGGATTAATGGCATGTGTAGATGTTCAGACTGGATTAAGTATATGGGTAGATTATGAAGCATTGCCCAGTCCACAAGCCATTTTAATTTAACAAAATGTAGAAAGCTCCTTCTTTAATAAATGTGAAATGCAGGTAAGACTTCAGTGTGAGAAGCTATTTTGGCCCTACCTAGCTGTGCTAAAACAGGTTTTACTTACAAAGAACTAAAATACATAATACATTCCTAACTATATCTAGCCTTTCAGACACCGGCTTTAATAATGTATTTCTAGAGTCTGGGTCACATGACTCATTTTTGTTCTTTCCTTCATAATGCAATTTTTACATTTTCCTGAGTTCCACATTCTCCCCAAATTGCAGTTAAACTCATGACCAACAGGTGTAGGTTTACTCTCAATACTTTTACCCTTTTTTTAATGAGCACTAAATGCCTATCATATTAAATAGTTGCATCAGAACATGGCTTGCAGAGACTGCAATTCTGAAACGATGGACCAGTTGGCAGGCAGGTAGCACCCTGACACTACAGTCTAAATGTCAGCACTTTGGGGAAGCAGGAAGCAGCAAGCTAGCTTGTGAACGACAGTTCTGGGTCTTATGAGTCATGTTCAAGCAAAGGATGAAAATTGAAAGAAGTAACTAAGAAACATGATATGTGAGCATGTCAGGGTCCATCAATTCTTTTTAACACACAGAATTTAATCTATGAAAATTGCTGAACAAACTGTGGAAAGAGCCAAGACGCCCTTCAATGGATGAAAGGATAAAGAAGATGTGGTCCGTAGATACTCAGCCATCAGAAAGGATGAATACCCAACTTTTGCATCAACATGGATGGGACTGGAGGAGATTATGCTGAGTGAAATAAGTCAAGCAGAGAGAGTCAATTATCATACGGTTTCACTTACTTGTGGACATAAGGAATAACATGGAGGACATTGGGAGAAAGAATGGAAGAGTGAAGTGGGGGAAATCAGAGGTGGAGATGACCATGAGAGACTGTGGACTCCAAGAAACAGGCTGAATGTTTTAGAGAGGAGGGAGATGAAGGAATGGGTGAGCCTGGTGGTGGGTATTAAGGAGGGCAGGTGTTGCGTGGAGCACTGGGTGTTATATGCAAACAATGAGTCCTGGAACACCACATCAAAAACTAATGATGTGGGGCACCTGGGTGGCTCAGTGGGTTAAAGCCCTGCCTTCGGCTCAGGTCATGATCCCAGGGTCCTGGGATCGAGCCCCACATCGGGCTCTCTGCTCGCTGGGGAGCCGGCTTCCTCCTCTCTCTCTGCCTGCCTCTCTGCCTGCTTGTGATCTCTGTCAAATAAATAAATAAAATCTTAAAAAAAAAAAAAAAACTAATGATGTATTGTATGGTGACTAACATAACACAATAAAAAAAGAAAGAAAAAAAAAGAAAACTGTTGAAGATCTAGATACAGAAGCACTAGAGAGGCAAAGGGCAATGTGTAGGCATCACAATGGTAGTAACCACACTGAACAGAGGCAGCCAATGAAATTGGCATTATCAGAAATGAGAACATCCAAGGAACCCTCAAAGGATCTAGAATCTAGACTTCTAGGGGGCGGGGCGCATCTTGGCTGGCGATGGTAACTTCAGAGCTCTGAGGAGAGGCTCCACAAAGCTACAAACTACAGCCCTCATTCAGAAAAGGGTGCATGAATTTCACTTGGGAGCATGAGAATATGGAAACTAACATGACCCAACATAGGAATCAACTGCTGCCAAGGGTAGTAAACCCTTGGTGAGATACAGCTGACAAAATAATGAGGAAATATAAAAAAAGGAATTCCTTTGCCTCCCTACCATCCCTCAACTTACCTCTTACTCTCCCAGTTGCAAGACCTATCAGGGAACCAAGATTACAGTTTTCCCAGTCCCAGTCACAGTATCACCAAACAAGACACAGAACAGATTTGGAGTTGAATGATAAGAACTTAAAAAAAGAGGCACCTGGGTGGCTCAGTCAATTAAGCTCTGCCTTTGGGCCAGGTCATGATCTCAGGGTCCTGGGATCAGGTTCCAGTCCAGCTCCCTGCTCTGCAGGGAGACTGCTTCTCCCTTTCCCTCTGCCCTTCCCCCTGCTGTGCTCTCTCTGTGTCAAATAAATAAAACCTCAAAAAAAAAAAAAAAAAGGAACTCATAAAAAACATATATATAAATACTCATAGGGAGGGGAAAAAAGCAACATAGTCATCAACGTGCTGGCAGTGGTTATTACTGGATGCGGAGAGTCTATGAATGATTTAATTCCCTTGGTGCTTTCCTTCATTTTCCAATTCTTCCACAAAAAATAAGTCATAACAATTTTCTTATACATAAAAGCTGACTTCTGATTAAAAGAATGTTAAATGATATCATGTAACATTTGGATGTGAAAGCCTCTGGTATGTTTGAGGGCTTTTTAAAATGAAATTTCCCATTTACACTGATTTCCCTAATGGCATCAAGAATAAAACGCAAGCCCCTGTTTACCCAGCTAAACAATGATTAATGCTAAGTATATGAAAACACGTGGTAAGACTAATGAAGAGTTTTTCTGTTTGAACATGGTAATGGTTTTGTGAAATAGGCTAGCACAGTGTTTGAATGAGGTTGCTAGATCAAAACCAAAGATTAATCAACTGGTTAATAATTTTGTCAACAACTATTTGCAAAAAAACTGGGATTGCTAATAGCTAATTATTACAGAAATAAGCATTCCCTAAAGAACACTAAATAGAGCAATAATGGATATGACCTGATTCTGTTTCTGTGGCATGTTTTAGATTTTCCTTGTGACTTCATGATTGTAATCATCATCCCCTCTGCCGCCACCACTAGTACAATTATTGAGCACTTACGGTATGCTCAATATGTGTTACAGGATTACTTCATTTCCTCACAACAATCCTATGGAATTTGGGCAATCATTTCCATTTTTGAGTTCAGAAAATTGAGCCATAAATGGTTTAACTATCTTGCTCAAAATCAAACAAGCAGTCAAGGCAGAGCCAGGCCATTAAAGGAGCTGAATTTCTTCAGGGTATTTTAATATGATCGATTTAAAGTAGTATCATTCTCTCTGCTCGCCAAGGAGTTTGTTTCTCCCATTGACCTCTCTTCTCTCATTCTCTCTCTCTCTCTCTCTCTCTCTTTCAAATAAATAAATAAATTATTAAAAAAAAAAAAAAAAAAGGGCGCCTGGGTGGCTCAGTTGGTTGACTGCCTTCGGCTCAGGTCATGATCCCAGAGTCCCCGGATCAAGCCCCACTTTGGGCTCTCTGCTCGCCAGGGAGTCTGTTTCTCTCCCTGACCTCTCTTCTCTCATCCTCTCTCTCTCTCTCAAATAAATAAATAGAATATTTAAAAAAAATAAAAATAAAAAAGTAATATCATTAACAAACTTAAATAGTATTATAATATTAATCACTCCAAGGTATATCAATTCAAATTCCGATTATTTATTTTGTCACTGTGTTACTTTAACTGTGGCCCAAATACGTAAAATACTTTAAATTCCTAAAATAGAATATAATACCTTTGTCTCTCCCCATGTCAATGTACATTATTTAAATTACATCATAGCTGGTAATTTCCCAACAATAATAAAAATAGGAGAGCTTCAAATACTAAACATACATTTCACACAGAATATTAATGCTCAGATATTTTACCTCAAATGAATACCCATTGAAAATTTTAATATTCAGGGAATGGTCTACCTTTATAACATATTATCTCACTTGAAATTGAAAGTACCTCTGGGACTCTGTTTTTTGTTTTTTTTGGCCTTGTTTTTGATAATAGTAGTTTCTTAAGGATATATGCCAGGGCTGGGATGCCTGCAGTATGAGTGCTGCCACTCTTCCTTCCTGCAGAAATTAAGGCAAATCACTGAACTTACTTCCACAGGAACCATTTGTGACATAAAATGTAACTACACATGGAGCTTCAGGGTTGGGACCACGTGGAGGTGCCAGGAGGATGGAAACCTCCCCCACTCACTCCACCCATTATTCTATGAGTCTCTTCTATCTGGATATTCATGAGTTTTCATCTTTTTAAATAAACTAGTAAACATAATGGTGTAAATGAAGACCTATGTGGAGAAGAGCTTGACTATAGACCAAGATGGCAGCCTAAGAGGTTCCTGAATTTCCCTCCTTCCAAAGACAGATACAAATTACAGTTAAACATGGAAAGTTTCTCTGAGAGAATTCCAATGACTGAATGATTCCTATCCATAAAGCAAATGAGAAAATACCTATATCAAAATGGGTAAGAAAGGCTGAGGCACATTCTTGCCACTAACACAATTCATGGCATAGCACCATACAGTCTTGAGGGAACATCCAACTCCCAACTTGTCTTTGAAGAGTAAAGGGTTCGAATCACATATCTAGGACCCCAACCTTTAAGAGTCCCAACTAAGGGATGGACTCTCCAGTCACCTAACTGAAAAACAATATAGCTTATATTCACAAGTCTGATAGGACGATAGCAAGCAAAAAAATACTGTTGTCAGGTGTGCAGGAACACTTGCCATGGCTATCCCCACAGGCCTCAGCACATAGGGAGCAGCCAAAAATGACCATCTCTGAATCTTTCCCTAAAAGAAGTTTGAGTGGCTGATTTACAAGCTGCTGCCTAAGGACTTGGCTCCTTATTAGAACACATCTAGGAGCTGCAGTGGGATCCTCCTTGGAGTCCAGAAGAGCCAGGAGGCACATCCCATAACTTTACCCTCCAACTTACTGCATAAATAAAACTAATCAGAAATATCTCCATGTAAGGAGTTTTCCACACACCCAGCAGCCCAATTTTTATAGTAGCCACCCCAGGTACAAGCCCTGAAATTACTAAGCTAGGAAAGCCAACAAGGGTTGCATTCATAATTACAATGGGACTATAGCAAACAAAGAAGCACTTTTTAAGTTGACACAAGAACACCCTCCCATATCTATAAACTGAGACTCAGCACAGAGACAGTAGGCAGAAATGCCCATATTCCAGTTTCACCCTGGAAGGGATTTAAGTGCATACTTTGCTAGATGCTACCTAGGGATCTGGCCTGCATCTAGTCATTGGTTGTGATCCTCACCTTTGGGGGCACACCCCAACATATGGGAGCCACTGAAAACAAAGGTGGTTACTTGAACAATCACAAAGGTTTCAGTAGCAAGCAGAAGCTCAGGCTAAGCTGATTGAGAAGCTTCATCTCCTACATGTGACCAGTCCATTGAGACTAGAAGAGGTGGCTATTTTATCTAATATGCAGAAAACTACAGAATCAAGGAAAATCAACAAACTGGGGAATATATTCCCAAGGAAAAAAAAACCAAGATAAATAAGAAACCTATCTTAATGAAACAAATGTGATTTACTTGATAGAGTTTTCAAAATAATAGTCAGAAAGGTGCTTGCCAAGGCCAGGAGAACAATGCATCAACAAAGTGAGAATTTCAATAAAGAGAAAACATAAGAAAGAATTAAGTGGAAATCATAAAACTGAAGAACATAATAACTAAACAAAAAAAGCAAAAGCTGATGGGGCAGTTTCAACAATAGTGTAAATCAAGTAAAAGAAAGAATCAGTGAAATTAAAGACAAGGCAGTGGAAGTCATCCAATCAGAGGAGCAAAACGAAAAGAAGAAGAAGAAATAGAAGAAGAAGAGGAGGAAGAGGAAAAGGAGAGGAGGAGAAGGAAGAAGAAGAAGGGGAGGAAGAGGAAGAAGAAGGGGTAAAGATAGCTTGAGGTGGGGCACCTGGGTGGCTCAGTGGGTTAAGCCTCTGCCTTTGGCTCAGGTCATGATCTCAGGGTCCTGGGATCAAGCCCCGAATCGGGCTCTCTGCTCAGTGGGGAGCCTGCTTCCCTTCATCTCTCTCTGCCTGCTTCTCTGCCTACTTGTGATTTCTGTCTGTCAAATAAATAAATAAAATCTTAAAAAAAAAAAAAAAGATAGCTTAAGGGACTTGCAAGATATCACCCTATAGACCAATATATGCATTACAGGGATCCCAGAATAAGAAAAAGGGGCAGACAACTTATTCAAAGAAAAATGGCTGAAAATTATTAACCTAGGGAAAGAAAAAGATATTCAGATCTAGGAAGTACAGAAAGTTTCAAATAAGATGAATCCAAAGAGACCCACCCTAAACATGCTACAGTTAAACTGCCAAAAGTTAAATACAAGGAGAGAATCCTAAAAGCAATAAGGAACCACACCCTCATAAGACAATCAGCAGTTTTTTTTAGCAGAAACTTTGCAAGCCAGAAGAGAACGGTATAATACAAAGTGCTGAAAGAGAAAGACTGCAAACCAAGATATTGTACCAATACTTGTCAACAAAGTTGCCCTTCAGAACTCAAAGAGATATAGCTATAGAGAAGGAAAAGCTTAAGGACTTCATTGCCACAGACCAGCTTTACAAGAAATGTTAATAGAGTTCTTCAAGCTAAAATAATTAGAACAGAAGCTAAATAAATAATTAGGACAAGCTGCTAATTATAACAGAAAAACATTAAAGTATAAAACTTGTTAGTAAAAAATACATACTCAAAATCGGAATACTCTCTACTTAAATGTGACGAGAAAACCCAATAAATGGTAACAAAAAGGTATAACTCTAGTACAAAGACTCTAAGAGAAAAGTATTCAAAGATAACCATAACTACAATAATGTGTTAGTAGATATACAATATCAATGTAAAATGTAATTGTGACATCACAATAAAATGTTGGGAGAGAGTGTAAAAGTATAGAGCTTTTATTTATTTGTATAAAGTTAAGTTTTTCTTGGATTAAAATAAACTGTCATAATTATAGTTTACTTTATATAAGCCTCCTGATAACCACAAAGCAAAATCCTACAGCAAATACTTGCAAAATACAGAGAAAGGAATCAAGGCACACCACCAGAGAAGATCGTCAAAAAACAAAGGAAGAGAGCAAGAGTGGAATAAAGCAACAAAAAAACTATAAACACACACACACACACACAAATTAACAAAATGGCAACAGTAAGTCTATACTTATCAATGATGAAATGCAAATGGAATAAATCCTCCAATGAGAAGTCATAGATTGACTAAATGGATAAAAATATAACATCTAACCACTTGCTGTCTATAAGAGATTTGCTTCAGCTTTAGGGACATGCATAAACAAAGTGAGGAGGAGGAAAAAGATAATCTACACAGATGGAAACAAGAAGAAAACAGGGTAACTATATTCACATCAAATAATATAGACTTTAAGACAAAAACTGTAACAAGAGACAAAGATGATCATTATATAATGATAAAAGGGACAATTAATCAAGAAGATATAGCAATTGTAAATATTTATGCACCCAATACTGGAACACCTAAATATATACAGCTCATATTAAAAGATCACAGGGGTGGGGCACCTGGGTGGCTCAGTGGGTTAAGCCTCTGCCTTCAGCTCGGGTCATGATCTCAGGATCCTGGGATCGAGCCCTGCATCGGGCTCTCTGCTCAGCAGGAGCCTGCCTCCCCAACCTGCCTCTCTGCCTACTTGTGATCTCTCTCTGTCAAATAAAAAAATATCTTAAAAAAAAAATCACAGGGGAGAAATAAACAAAAATACAGTAATAACAGGGGACTTATATATAACTTCCAAAAGTGGATAGATCATCTCATCAGAAAAATAAGAAAACACTGGACTTCAACTACACATTAGGCTAAATGGACCTAATAGACATAGAGAGAAAATTCAACCTAACAGTAGCACAATACACATTCACTCCAGGCACCATGGAACACTGAGGACAGAACATATATTAGGTTGAAAAACAAGTGTTAATGATTGGGGGAAGATTGAAATCCTATCAAGGATCTTCTTTTCTGATCACAAATATATGAAACTAGAAATAAATTACAAGACGAAAACCAGAAAATACACAAATATGTGGAGATTAATCAACATGCTCTTGAACAATCAAAGGGTCAAAGAAGAAATCAAATGAGAAATCAAAAACTATCCTGAGACAAATGAAAATGAAAACACAATATACCAAAATTTATGAGACAGAGCAAAAGCAATCCTAGGAAGTTTTGAGGGATAAATGCCTAGTTAAGAGGAAAAATGATCTGAAATAAACAACCTAACTTTATACCTAAAGTACTAGAAAAAGCAAGAACAAACTGACCCTAAAGTTAGTAGGGGGGAAAAAAAGGAAATAAAGTTGAAGAGGGAAATCACTGAAATATAGACTAGAAATTAACAGAAAAGATCAATAAAACTAAAAGCTAATTTTCTTTAAAATAAACAAAATAGACAAACCTTCAGCCTGACTCAGAGAAGAGAGAGCCCTCAAATAAAATAAGAAATGGGTTGTCTGGGTGGCTCAGTTAGTTGAACATCTGAGTCTTGATTTTAGCTCAGGTCATGATCTCGATTGCGCCCCACATGGGTCTCTACACTGGGCACGGAGCCTGCATGCTTTTTGCACTCATGTTTTCTCTCTCAAAAAGAAAAAAAAGAGAAAAAGAAAAAAAATTAAAAAGTTGAATTCATAGAAACAATAAAACAATCACTGCCTAGAAATGGTGGGTGGAGAAAAAGGAGAGACTCGTAAAGGGAAACTTTCTGTTTTAAGTAAAGCCTGAGGGTCTAATGTAAACCTGGTGACTACAGTTGATGACACTGTAATGTCTAATGGAATCTGCTAAGAGCGAGGAACTTAAATGTTCTCCCACACAAAAAAGAAGTAAATATGTGAGGTGATGGATCTATCCATCAACTCAATGCCGGGAATCCTTTCACAACATACATATGTATCAAATCATTACACTTTAAATATATTACAATTTCATTTGTCAATTATAATTCAATGAAGCTGAACAAATAATAAAATCAATGCCCCCCAAAAAGCACTCTTGATTAATCAGATTAAGTATGAAAGATTAAACTTCTTAGTTGTTCAGATCAAAGAATGAGGCTCCTTCTCTGTGGGTGGGTGATTGGGTTTCCTCTGAAGGGAGTGGACATTCCGGTATATCTGGTAAAAAGAAGATCCTGTGACAAGAGTAGGAAATTAAGCCTTAAATTGGTGGTCAAGTGGACACTCCACTCTCTCTCTCTCTCTCTGAGATGCCATTATGACTAGCCTGTAAGGTGGTCAGACATACTGGGACACAGGGGGTGAGCTGAAGGAATGTGTTGTTTCCCACAAAGAGGCTAGGGGGAGCCATGCATCCTGCAGACAGGACTAAACTGAACAGCCCTGTTACCCATTTTCACAAAGTAACAAAGAAAATTGGAGATAAAATGTAGCTTAAGTGTTCCAACTAAGCTAACCCACGGGGAAGTCAGGGAGGAGCCATGCGCTCCTAAATGGCTAGACTACTGAGATGCTGGTGACTTGAGGAAGCCCTTTAAAAAAGAGAGAATCATGAGGCATAAAACGCTAGGTGCCCTTCTCCACAAGCATGCTTGGAGAATTAGGCTTCCGTTTTACTGAGAACAAATTTATTGTGCTGATTAGATTGTAAGAGACCGAAATCAGCCAATTACTATCTAAGAGCTAATAACAGATTTTATATGCTTAAATGGTTAAAACAACAACAAACTTAAAGGCTCTTTCATGACAAGTTGAAGTTATAGGAAATTAAAATTTCAGTGTCCATAAATCACTTTTTATCAGAATATAGCCTTGGTCATTAGTTTACATATAGTCTATTGTTCCTTTTATAATGACAGCACAGTTACAACACAGATCCAACATTGCTACAAAGTCTAAAATATATACTATCAGGGCTATTACAGAAAAAAAAAAATTGTCAATCCCTATTAACATAAATAACCAATAGAGCTCTTTAGAGGAGTGTACCCATTACTAGAATTTTCTGATTGAGAAAGCCAAAATTTCACAAATATATCACCTCTAGGACATCTGTCAAGTATCCAAATGCATCACCATCAGATTATGACACCACTCCTTTTTGGAGAAATTGCCCAACGTGATCAAATCTAGGCCCTAACTCCCTTAGGCGCACCTTTCTTGAAGAATAGGAACCCACTGAAAAAAAGAAGTGGCGATAGCCGGGGGATTTTGGTTTTGGTTGTTTTTTTGTTTTGTTTTTTTGTTTTTTTCCTATCTTGAATCCTTAGAAGTCACTTTCTACCATTTAGATAATCTGACAACTTTATCATGATTCACTTTTAAATTGTATTAAAGCTTATTGTTTGTTTATTTTTACAATTTTCTGAAGGAGAGACAGATGGAACTCTAACAGGGAATCCCAAACCCCTGTGTGGGCCGCTGGTGGCCAGCCAGGCTCTCCTGCAGGGGAGCTGTGAAAGTGATTGGCTGGTTCCCACTGAGCACTAAGACCCATTGGTTGATTCCCACTGAGCTGTGATCCTGATTGACAGCTTCACTATCTCCCTGAGCCTTGCCAGCGATTTCCTGCCTTCAGCAGTACGCCTGCATAGCTGCCAAGAGTGGAAGTGAGAGTCATGAGCCACATCTCAAAGTTCTGTGTCCTTCATGTTCTCTCAAGGAAATAGGCGGGAGGACAAAGGGAACTCTGGCAAAAAGAGAAGAGAAAACTAGACATGTAAAACCAATTATTGGGGCATATGAAATTAACATTGTGCAAATGTTAATTTCATATTATAAATCACCCTTGTTAAATCACCTTTTGTTACTTTGATACAAAGGGACAAATCCACCCCTCAGTGCTTAATCCCTCACTAATAGGTTAAGTGATAAAAATCTAGACTCTGGACTTAAAACTGGGATATTAAACAAAAAATGGATCTTGATTTCAGGAAACTGATCATCTTTTCTTTTGTCATCTCAACGAGGAATAGCTTTAATTACTGTAATAGAAATCAGGTGACTCTAAATTATCACCCTGAACATCTACTCTATAAAACCAAGATTCCAGGGACGCCTGGGTGGCTCAGTTGGTTAAGCGGCTGCCTTCGGCTCAGGTCATGATCCCAGCATCCTGGGATGGAGTCCCACATGGGGCTCCTTGCTCAGCAGGGAGCCTGCTTCTGCCTCTGCCTCTGCCTGCCACTCTGCCTGTGCTTGCTCGCTCTCTCTCTATCCCTCTCTCTCTGACAAATAAATAAATAAAATCTTTTAAAAAAAACAAACAAACAAGATTCCGCCACTTAGCTCCCATCTACTAAATAAAAATTAATTCATCTTTAACCAAAGATAGGAAAAGCTTGTACAACAGAAACTATAAAACACGTTAAAATAAAGAAAACTTCAATAAATGGAAAAACAACTTATGTTCATAGGTTGAAGGACATCATAGTGTTAATACTGTTAAGATGTCAGTCAATACTATCTAAAGCAACCCACAGATTCAATGTAATCCCTATCAAAATCCTAATAAATTTATTTTCAGAAATAAAAATCTTATCCCAAAACTCATATGGAACTTCAAAGGACCCCAAATAGCCAAAATAATCTTGAAAAACAACCAAGAAAAACTCACACTTGCTGATTTCAAATTGTACTACAACGTTACAATAATCAAAACTGTGTGGTGTACTGGCAGAAAGATCAACATTTAGACCAGTGGAACAGAATAGAGAATCCAGAAATAAACCATGACATACACAAATGATTTTTGACAGGTGTCAGGATAATTCATTGGGGGAAAGGATGGTCATTTCATAAAATGGTGCTGGAAAAATTAGAACTTTAGCATACAGAACTATAAGGTGGATCCTTAGTTGATATCATATATAAAAAATAAGCCAAAATGGATTAAAGACTTAAACGTAAGACCAGAAACTACAAAAGTCTTGGAAGAAAACATAAGGCAAAAGCTTCACACCACTGGATTTAGCAAGAATTTCTTGGATAGGACATCAAAGGCCCAGGCAAGAAAAGTTGAGAAACTGAATTTCATGAAAGTTAAAAAAATTTGTGCATCGGAGGACACTATCAACACAGCAAAAAGGCAACTCATGAAAAGGGAGAAAACATCTGCATACCGTGTACCTGAATAAGGGGTTAATGACTAGAATACAGAGAGAACTCCTAAAACCCAACAACAAGAAAACGCACAATTTTAAAATGGGCAAAAGATTTCAATAAACATTTCTCCAAAGAATAGATACAGAGGCCAATCAGCACATGAAAAGATGCTCAACATCACTAATTATTAGGAAATACAATCAAAGCTACGGTGAGATATGACCTCGCACGCACTGGGATAGATTTTTTTTTTTAAATGTATTAGCAAGGATATGGAGAAATTGCAACACTTGTACACAGCTGATGGCAAAGCAAATGGCATATTCACTGTGGACAACGGTAAGATGGGTTCCTCAAATAATGAAAATAAACTTGCCCTGTGACCCAGCAATTCCACTCTCAGGTATATACCCCAAATAACTGACTGTAGGGCCTCAGATATTTGTATTTGCACATCCATGGTATCTGTACACCGATGTCTGGAGCTGCATTATTCATAGCAGTGAAACTATGGAAGCAACCCAAGTGTCCACTGACAGATGAATGGATAATGAAAATGTGGTATACACAAACAACAATGATTCGGCCTTAAAAGGGAAATTCTAACATACATTAGGGTACAGATGAACCTGAACATTACACTTAGTGAAATAAGCCAGTCACAAAAGAGTAAATATTGTCCCATTCCCACCTATGCGAGGTACATAGAGTAGTCAAAATGATAGAGACAGAAAGTAAGAATGGTGCTTGCCAGGGACTGGGGAAGGAAGAACGGCATTTAATAATGAGTATTAATATTTAATTTAATAATGAGTAGAGAGTTTCAGTTTTCCCAGATGAAGACAGCACAAAGACAGAGGCACATCACTGTGAATGTATTTAATGCCACTGAACTACACACTTAAGATGGAAAGTTTTTTATTACATGAATTTTGCCATGATTTAAAAAAATGGGATAAAAAGAATTCGCCTTTTGAGGTGCCTAATTCACAGGACGACTGTGAAAATCGAAGATCCTTATTTTGTGTAGGACATCCCCATGAAATGTACAACATTCAAAGTGGTATTATTTGACAAAACATTTTTCTGAAGGTAACTCTACCAGGTTCTCAATGGTAAAGAAGGCTACCACAGTCACCCCTCCTGATGGGCTTGAATGGCTGCAGGAGACAAATTCTTAGAGCTGAGCCCAGTCCTCCTTTAAAGTGGGGCATCTGAAAGCATGAACTACCCTCTTTATCCTGCTCTACCGCTTATCCCGTAACACGTATCACTTTCTGACATAACAGGATTTACTTAGTAATTATGTTTTTTTAGCTTTTTGCCTCTTCTGTTTAGCTTCTGAAGAATGGGTATCTTTGTCTACAGTGTTCACTGGCAAGCACCTGGAATTAATGGCAGGCATATAGTAGGGATAATAGCACATATTATGATCTAGACAATTTTTATCTACCCCAATATAACGCCCTCATAAACCTATTAACCTTCCAAAGAAATTATTTCTAAGCAGATGCCTTTTTTTTTCTTTTTGCATCTGTCTAAAATACACATCAGATGGGTCACCAGCTTATTGAATTATTTAACAAATACTTATTTAGCACCTACTCCATGCTAAGTACTTTTCTAGATAATTTCCTCAGTTTGCATTCTCTCTGGCCAAGTCTGAGTATGGACTATCAGGGTGCCGCTATTAATGGAGCCGATGTACATTTTAGGACAAAACTTTCTGGGTCCACATGACCATTTAGACAAGATAACTGAACTAGCCAGGCCACACCATTCTGTCTGAGCTCAGTTCCACACTAGGTAACAGAACGTGGCAAAAACGGCAAAGGCTGGTCTTTCCTAAATACCACAAAGGAAACCGACCACCCCTAGACTTATGCAGACTACAAGCACCATTCTCTCTTTGTCAATATCTTCTAAAGGAAACCTAGTTGCTGTGCAAGGAATAACCAGTGAATGAATGAGCCACTGCTCCCAACCACAGAATCAGCAGCCTTTAATTGTGGCTCATTTACTTAATGTAGTATTAAAAAAAATTGCTGTCATATGGAGTTTTAAGATACCCTGCACTCAATAACATGTTCTTCTGTTTGTACATTAGAAATGGCATAAAACAGAACCTAACGAATGAACTTCACAACCCCAGTGCTTCATGTCTCTCTCTCTTTTCTTGGATTGGGGGTGGTGGCTCATTTATTTTCCTTATTTATTCTTGTCCTTTTGTACCCTTAGTCTCCTCCGCTTTGTCTTCAAACAACTAATTGCCATGTGTTCTGATGGATAAGCCCGGCCGTGGGCTTCTGTTTTCAGTAATAGCGGCTTTCTCCCTTTATCACTCTTTTTACAAAGAAGATTTTCTTAATTAAATGATCTTTGCACTCATCATTTCCTAGCGCTCATTTCATATCTGCTTTGCAAGATGATCGCCAAGGTCCCCTTCCAGTTCTAAAATTCTATGACATTTGGGCTTGACAAATACTAAGGAGATCATAGAATTCATCATGCTTCTCTACATTTTTTTAGTATTACAGCCTGCTTTCTCATTTCAGTGATATTTTACAGTCAATTTGCCTTTAGATTTTCCTCACAGACGCTTCTCCAACAACAGGAGGTTTCTTAGCTTCCAAAAAACACAGAACATCTGTGTCACTGACAAGTATGCCAGACGCTGCCTGAATGAAAGGTGTTGAAAGAGCTAAAAATTTTGGTGTATTGTGAGAGGAGGCAAATAGACGGAAAGGATAACCCCCTTCTTCTGACTGAACCCATGGCAGACAGCGCCCATGGCTTTGGGAACACACTTCCAGCTGAGGAAGGAGGTCGTGTCGGAATGCTTGTACCACACAGGAGGCTTCAGGAAACCATTCCTGATGAATGGGAGTAGAGACTGGAAATCAGACCTCAGAAGTGGCTTCAATCTTCCTTCAGAATACAGCCTCTCCAAGAATGAGTTGCTACCTTGATTAGGTTCCCTTTTCCCCCCACAGAATATATTCTTACATATTATATGATTCACTTAGTTCTTGTGTTTATTCTGTTATCTCTCTTGCTAAATCTTTGTCCATTGAGGTCACTGATTGCAGGCCAAGAATCTGGAATAATGCCAGGCACTCAGCAGGTGCTCAAGGAATGTGTCTAATGAAAGAATGCAGAATTTCTTGCTCCACCAGCATCGGGTCCAGGCCAGAATGAAGTGAATGGGGCCTCTAGAGGGCAAAACTGAAGGAGGCACTCACTCTCAGGGCCAACACCACACTCCTTCAATTTTGCGCCCTAGGTATCTCCCTTGCCTCACCCCAATCCCAGGTCTGAAAACCATCACTGTTAAAAACACATTTTTCAGGGCGGCCTGGGTGGCTCAGTCTGTTGAGCATCTGACCCTTAATTTTAGCTCAGGTCAGGGTCTCAGAGTCCTGAGACTGACCCCCCCCCCTTGGGCTCCAAACTCAGCAGAGAATCTGCTCGTCCCTCTCCCTTTGCTCTCCTCCCCTGTTAGCACCTAAAATACATAAATAAAATCTTTAAAAAATAATAAAAAATAATTTTAAAAACCTAACATTTTTTTCACCACACCCTGTACCTATTAAATCACCACCACTGTGGGGGGAAATGGTAACCTGGGATCTCGTATCTAATGAACTACTTGGTCATGCCTACATGCAGTGTTATTTCAGAATCACTACTTATACTCAGCAGCTTGCCATCCCTAAGCCATCTTGAGCCAGTACATTCATCTCCTTCAAGACCCTTCATGAACTTTCTATAGCTTAGCTTTCCCTTCTTTTCCCTGAAAAAATTCTAACAGTAGCTAATGTGTAGTGTTTTCTAGGCTCCAAGCACTGTTCCCAGGTTACTGTGTATAATGCACCTAATTGTCATACAAGGCCATGTGATAGGTCCCACCATCATTGCCACTGACCTAGGAGAAAACTGCCAGAGAAAGCTTAAGTCACCTGCGGTTTCACAGCAAGGACACATTTGTAGAGACTAAAATCTAGACAGAATGCTTTTAATATTCTAGCCCCAAGGAAACTGCTGTCATACATGCCCTGGGTCTCCTCAGATTTCTTCTCTTTATTCAATTCTTCTCTTCATTGAGAAAGTCTTTTCCAGTCACTCTTCTGCCAAAATCCATACCATTAAAATCACACCCACCCACCCCAACCCCCGCCCCACCACGGTATCCAGGTAAACTTCCATTTCCTTCACCAAGGCATCTTCAAACACCATGGTGTGAAGTACGCTTCCCTCTCCTGTGGTCATTTATCTTGGTTTCTCCATTGTTTTATCTACATTAGGTTTGGTGCACAACTAACCAGATCTGATTAAATATTTTGAAACACAAACTTTTTTTAAGCCTGATTTCCTGTACCCATTGTCTTTCATTAAAGCACTGCCCATGCCAATCTATATTCCATGCTTCTGAGGGGAAGAAGAAAACAAAATGAACAAACAAAAAACACCATGAAGAAAAAAACCTAAACTCTTGGCTCTTGAGTTTCAAAAGCCTAGCACAGTCTCCTAGAAAAGAAGTAAGTAAAGGCCATGGCTATCTGGATGGCTTCCAATTCTACCCCCATTTAGATAAAAATCCCCAACCAGGATGAGTCATAGAGGGAAAGGCAAGGAGTAAAGAGATTTTATGTTCATAAAAAGTGGGGAGCCCTCCAACAAACGCAGATACGACAACTGGTGTTAGTTTAGAAAGACCAGAGAGCAGAGAGGACCTAAGTATCAACTGTAGGCTGGAGCCCAAGAAAGGAGCAGAACTCTGTGGAGAAAGCCTGTTGCCTTATACGTAGGCAGAGGGGGCATTCTGCACACAGTCGGAGAGTGACTCAGGGCAACAAAACAACTCATGTGCCCCAAAGCATCCTCAAACCAGATGGAGCCTTAGCGCTAAAGGTGCTCCCTGAAGCAAACGCAGTGTCTGAACAGCAGGAGGATTTCACATGCCCCGAAGCACTTTATGAAGAGCTGAGGAAAAGCTGTACTTGAACTGTAGGGATGATGGGTGATTCAGCAGCGTCTCCAACAGCCAACAGAGCACATGGCAATAGAGTATCAGGCAGGTATCAGCACAGACAGATTGTGACCAGTCCCTTTCAACACCCACCTCTCCGCAACTGTGATCCTGATACCTTAGAACTCGGACAGTCCTTGCCACGATTGTGTCCGACCTTCACTTTGCACCATGAAGTTTCCCTTATGATGAGTTCCCCAGTTCCAGCCCTGGCACAGGGGATGCTCAACACATATTTGTAAATACATGAAGTAGAATCAATCTCATACATTTGAAAATGGATATTTTTGCCAGGAAAACCCTCCAGTGACACTGGTAGTCATCAGAGTGGCCGGTTATAAGAATCATGAAGTGGATGCCTCTATTGTGGCTCATTACTCCCCATCTAATCACAGCTGTTCAGTGCAGATCAAAAACATTCCCAAGTCCTGAGTGAGTTCTGGAACACAGTAATGAACAGTGTCAAGAAAGCACATGAGAGGGGTGCCTGGGTGGCTCAGTGGGTTAAAGCCTGGGTCCTTGAATGGAGCCCGGAATTGGGCTCTCTGCTCAGCAGGGAGTCTGCTTCCCTTCCTCTCTCTGCCTGCCTCTCTGCCTGCTTGTGATCTCTCTCTGTGTCAAATAAATAAATAAAATCTTTAAAAAAAAA
>ML110962.1:46748-60574 GCA_003697995.1 Taxidea taxus jeffersonii | reverse complement strand
GGCTCAGTCAATTAAGTGTCTGCCTTCTGCTCAGGTCATGATCCCAGTGTCCTGGGACAGACCCCGCCAGTGGCCTCCTTGCTCAGCGGGGAGCCTGCTTCTCCCTCTTCCTCTGCCCCTCCCCTGCTTGTTCATGTGCTGCTGGCTCTCTCTCTGTCAAATAAATAAATAAAATCTTAAAAAAAATAAATTAGAGATGAAGGCTGAACCAAATTAGAGATTCTTACTGTTGAAAGGGAAAGATGATCTTTTCAACTTAAACTTAATGCAAGTTTATTTGCTCATTCAGTATACTTTCATTTAGAGTCTGCTGTGTGCTAGGAGAGATGGATACGATGAGGAGAAAAATGAATTTTTTACAATGCCTGAGAAATGCTTATAATATTTGAGGAATGTGGTTAAATAATTTTTTAAAAACTGAGTAAATGCTATAGTGGAGTGCACTTAGGATGATGCGGAACATGAGAGACTATTCTTCTTAGGTGGTATTTAGGGTGGGCTGTTATTCATGCTTCTGTATGGACATTTCTGGTTATCCAAACACCAATTCTTGTCTTAAATACTGCTTCTTCCTTAGAGCTGAAGTCTGTCTCTGAGTAGTTGGCTTGTATTGTGTTAAATTGTGACTACTTATGCCATCTCAGTGGGCACACAGATATTTCCATGCAGCCATGCAGGTCCAGAATTACCAGGTCTTCTAATACTTCAAGAGAAGCTGGAGATTTTTATAAGAAATCACCTGTTTTAGCATGGAGGTTCCTCAAAAAGTTGAAAATAGAGCTACCCTACGGCCCAGCAGTATTTACTGGGCCGTAATACTACTGGGTATTTACCCTAAAGATACAAATGTAGTGACCCAAAAGGGCATGTGCACCTGAATGTTTATAGCGGCAGTGTCCACAATAGCCAAGTTATGGAAAGAACCTAGATGTGCATCAACAGATGAATGGATAAAGAAGATGTGGTATATATATACAATGGAATACTATGCAGCTATCAAAAGAAATGAAACCTGCCATTTGCGATGACAGATATCCACAATATCTATTGTGGATAGAACTAGAGGGTATTATGCTTAGCGAAATAAATCAACTGGAGAAAGACAACTATCATATGATCTCCCTGATATGAGGAAGTGGAGATGCAATGGGGGGGGGTTGGGGGGTAGGAAAAGAATAAATGAAACAAGATGGGATCGGGAGGGAGACAAACCATAAGAGACCCTTAATGTCACAAAACAAACTGAGGGGGGCCAGTGGGAGGGGAGTAGGGAGAGGGTGGTGGGGTTATGGACATTGGGGAGGGTATGTGTTATGGTGAGTGCTGTGAAGTGTGTAAACCTGGCAATTCACAGACCTGTACCCCTGGGGCTAATAATACATTATATGTTAATAAAAAAAAAAGAAATCGCCTGTTTTAAATATGTTGGTAAATTAAAAGAAGACAAGGCATACTGTTAAAACGGTTTGCAGGCCATACTTGGCCCTTGGGGAGTCTCTTTACAGCATTGTTATTGAATCTTCCTTTGCAGAGCTCCTTGAGTCTGTGCATTGCTTCACTCACTCATTCATTCATCCATACATCCATCCATTTATCCACTTAGTTTTTTTTTTTTTAAGATTTTATTTATTCGACAGCCAGAGGTCACAAGTAGGCAAAGAGGCAGGCAGAGAGAGGAGGAAGCAAGCTCCCTGCTGAGCAGAGAGCCTGATGTGGGGCTTGATCCCAGAACCCTGGGATCATGACCTGAGTCGAAGGCAGAGCCACCCAGGAGCCCCTATCTATCCACTTAGTTTTGACAGCTGGGAACCAGGCATTGTGCTGGGCACTAGGGTTATAGCCATAATGTGGCTAAAATATGGCAAAAATCCTTTCCCTTAGAGAATTTGGGATAATTTCTATCATCTTTCTCGAGGCTGAGTTTTTTTCGTCTCCTCAAGTCTTTCCTGAGACATCATTTTTTTTTTAAGATTTTATTTATTCATCTGACAGACAGAGATCACAAGTAGGCAGAGAAGCAGGCATGGAGAGAGGAGGAAGCAGGCTCCCCGCTGAGCAGAGAGCCCGATGAGGGGCTCGATCCCAGGACCCTGAGATCATGATGTGCGCAGAAGGCAGAGGCTTTAACCCACTGAGCCACCCAGGCAGGCGCCTCTGAGACATCATTTTTGAGGCTCCCCACTCTTTCAGCATCCTGGGGCTCTCCTAGGAAGGTGCTCCAGCATTAAAGTAGCACCTGGAGGGGCTGCTGCCCCATGTTGGATACCACCCACCTTCCCTCTCCAGCACACACCAGAATACCTCCCTCTTTCCTGTCTCTGCCCCGGTAGATTCTCCCATTGCTAGCTTTCTTTCACTATTATCTGTCAGTGTCTCTCTTTCTCCTACAATGCTCTTAACTCTTCGGTAGCAGATGCCATGTCTTCTCTTTGTATCTCTGGGCCCTACATCATACCTGACATGAAGTAGGTACTCAATAAATATCTGTTAGAGTGAATTGAAATGAAAATTAGTTTGACGTAACACAGTTTGGTGTGTTTGATAGCTGAGACGCAATAACTCTGAGAGTTTAGCATAAACTGACAGCCCTTGGACAATACTGTGTGAATAGCTTTAGTCTGGATTGCAAGTATTTTGTTCTCTTTTAGGTCCAGATGTGAAACTTTTCTCTTACCCATATTCTATCTAATCCTGTAAGAATTAATTAACAATAGCAATCATTTAAACTTTTTGTGAATCTTAGTCTCCCAGTCCAGTGGACCCTCTTTCACAGATGTAGGCTTTCTGCAAGCTTGGTTAGCATATGCTACAGATCTCGCTGAGTTTCTGCTGGAAATATTGGACAGACCAGAGATAATGTCAGAATCTTGTCACTTACACTGAAGGTCTCCATCTAAGGAGACCCTGGTTATTATTCACCACTCTTTGTATTTGCCACAAATCCATATTCTTGTATCTTGTACATAAGGAGATTCTGAAAGATTTTGATTAATGTCTTTGTTAAAATAAAGATGTGATGTGTCTGTCACGCTCCCTGTTCTATTAAAATGTGAGATTAATCCGTTAAACCCCTTTTTTGTGAACCCATAAAAGAATCAGAGATTCTTTTTCCACTGCTCACAAATAACGTTTTGTTATTATTTCAAGCTCACTTGTCCATAGTTTGGAGAGCTCATTCTCCATCTCTTTAGATATTTGGGAAACTCTAGTAATTTTAGATTCTCAGTCATTTCTCAGCGCTTAGATTCGCCAGTATCTAGTACTGTGTGAGGGCCTTTCAGTTACCTTAATTAGCACTGCAGTCGTTCCCCATTCAGTAATTTATTTTTATATTTTGGCATCCAGTTGAATTCACTTAAAACACCAGGCATTTTGTCCGAACCAGTTTTCAGGAATATTAATCAGATGGCAGCTATACTTGTGAATATAGCATAATGTATAAACTTGTCAAATCAGTAAATTGTACACTTGGAACTAATGTAACATTGTGTGTCAACTCTATTCAAATAAAAAACAACTCCCTCCACCCCTGCCCTGCAGTAATGTATATAGATAACTCCTGCACATTTTCAGATAGGATACATATGGACCACAAATGAGACTCATTTTGTATCATTTTTGGAAGGGGAAAGTACCTCAAAAAGTTTGGTAATATACTAGTAACACTTTTTTTTTTTTAAAGATTTTATTTATTTATTTGATAGAGATTACAAGTAGTCAGAGAGGAGGAAGCAGGCTCCCTGCTGAGCAGAGAGCCCAATGGGGTGGGGGGGAACGCAGATCCCAGGACCCTGAGACCATGACCTGAGCTGAAGGCAGAGGCTTTAACTCACCGAGCCACCCAGGTGCCCCTACTAGTAACACTTTTAATGATGCTTTTTCACTTTTCAAATGGTTGAATAACAAATATTTTGGAAAAAATTACAAGTCTTTTCTCTTTTTAAACGCAGTGCTGTTAATTTGTAATCCAAAATGATGATCTAAAGTGTAATATCTGTGAAATCAGTCAAATACATTAGGGATTTGGCTTATTTGATGTCTTGCCTTCTCTTCATCGTCATTTTTATGATTATCACAGTAAGATGCATCTTGTATGTTAAAAAGGAAAGTCGTGTTTCTTCTTCTACTTAAACTCAATGCTTCTGACACCAGATGTGTAGGGGTTTTGTTTTGTTTTGTTTTGTTGGTTAAGCAACTGCCTTCGGCTCAGGTCATGATCCCAGCGTCCTGGGATCGAGTCCCACATCGGGCTCCTTGCTCGGCAGGGAGCCTGCTTCTCCCTCTGCCTCTGCCTACCACTCTGTCTGCCTGAGCTCATACTCTCTCTCTCTCTAATAAAATAAATCAATAAAAACCTTAAAAAAAAAAAAAGAGAAGCAGATCTAGGGATTACTGTTTCAGGGAAGCGAGCTGGAGTATAGACAACTACAGGTGTCCCATTTAGGGTGCTCCCTATACAACTATATTTTTGCTAACTCCATAGAATCAGTTGGGGAATTAGGTCCTGTTATTAAATTTAAGGCAATCTTGAGTCTCTCTATTCTGCATTTCTATCTCAGGAAAGTATTTTTTCAGATGTTGAACAAGAAATTTGTCCCTCTTTTTTTTTTTTTTTTTTTTAGAGGGAGGGGGAGAGAGCTCGCGAGCATGCAAATGGGGTGGGGGTTGCAGAGGGAGAGGGAGACTCTTAAGCACAGAGACCCTGTCGGGGCAGGATCTCACCACCCTGAGATCATGACCTGAGTGAAAACGAAGAGTTGGGCGCTTTAACCGATGGAGCCATCCCGGTGCCCCATGAGTTTCCCTTCTTTCTGTGACTGACTTTAGTTTCTCATAATCTTAGAATTCAGATTTTGAGGTCTGTGGGAATTTAAGTTAGAAAACATTTAGTATAGATTCTGAAATGATGTGCTTTTGCTCATCCTTTTAATTTTAGCTGCAGCTGGTAATAGCATCTTCAGATGCCCCGAAGAACCTTTGTGGGGTGGTAATTAACCAGGTGCATTATCTGGTTATTTAATTAATTAATTAATTCCAGGTGCATAATCTGGAAATTTGGTTCCTGGGAGGCACTGTGGGTGAGAGAACACGTTCATGCTAGGTTTGTCCCCACTGTGACTGCAGTCACAGTCTTGTGGCTTTTTTCTCCTCTCCGATGGTTGCGGCTCTGACCCATAGCACTGTGGACTAGTCTTTGAACGCTCAGCTCCTTGGAAGAACTGGCAGTGAAAGCAAGAGTATCATGGGGTCGTTCTCATGAGCCATGGACTGAAGGGAAAACAGGTTCAGTGTCTCTCTGCCTGCCTTGTCAGTGAGGCCAGCAGAGTTCTCTGAAATAAAATTACAGTGCATTTGCAGTGGTTTCTGCAGATAGGAAAATCCTGAGATGGGGAAAAATGATACCCCCACATCTAGAGTAACCTGATGTTGGGAGTCATTTAAAAAGAATCGATTGAATAGCTTATCTTTCAAAATGATCGATTCCCTCCTCTCTCCTTGTGCTTCTGTTCTGTATGTAGCTGATTCAGCTTCTGTTTCTGTCTTTTTGTACAGGCTGAACATATTTTTGACTGGCATGAACCCATTCTACTTTCATGCAGTGAATGTGGTTTTACACTGTCTCGTGACTCTCGTCCTGATGTACACCTGTGACAAAGCTGTCTTCAGGAACCGGGGACTGGCTTTTGCTACAGCGTTGCTTTTTGCCGTGCACCCTGTCCACACAGAGGCTGTGAGTATCACTGCAGCTCCATGAAACAAGGAACTAAAAAAAAAAAAAAAAAGCTAAACTGATCTTTTTTCCCCCTTTCAAAACCACGTGAATTCAAAGCTCCACTGAAGTGTTTATCTTTATATATAAATCATTCTGCTTGACAGCTTGTCTTTTTGAATGTTCACATGGCCTTCACACTTTAACTGGCTTTTCCAAATAATCTGTTATTATTATGTGTCGTAATAAATGGCCACAGTTCTTTATATGAAGAAAATTTAAGTTCTAATGTGTTTTAAACAGCACAGGGCATTTTGAGGTACTTACGGTGCTGAGGCGTTGTTCCTGCTCTACATTTGAATTTTGCCTTTTCTCTCTCTGCTTTCTATTTATAACATTTATGATGCTGAACAGTGAGTGCGAGGGGAGGGCTAAAGAGTTAGACTGACATTCTTCAGATTAGAAAGACAGAGTTACAGTAGGGACTTAGAAATAGGTTTTCAGGTTATTTCATGTGAAGTGTAGTTGCTTGGTAGGTGATGCAAAATTTATTTAAAAAGTATAGATAGTTCAGATCTGGTTTTGGTCCTCTTTGAAATACGGACTTGATCATGCACTGAGAAGGAATTATCATGATACCTTGTTTCATGGCTTAGGAACCACAGTTGTTTTATTGTGCTTATATTGCTAGGGGCAGACAAAGACTTTCCAAGAGGTTCTTGAGCTCCATGGCTTTAAAAGAATCATTTCCAGAGCCTTAGCTTGCATCTGGACACTTGCCTATAGTTTGAGAACACACCAGGCAGGAGTCAAGGTGTCAAGTTGGTTCTCCTCTCCTTCCTCCCCTTCCAGTTGTCATCTTTTTGAAAAATAAAAATGAATGTCTCACCTACATCAGAATTTTATTCTGCCCCAGGTGTCCACATCTCTGAGGTACTGTATAAAGAAACAATTTAATATATTGGTGTCAGCAAAGCCTCCTTCGATTGAGGCATCACAGATCTGGAGTGGGACTTCATATCGCTGTCTGTCTTCCACATATTTCTGTGAGGAACAGAACGGGCATTAAAAGTGGGGTATGGTGGCCTGTTTTGATCTTATGAAGTCATAAGTGAGATGGTTGTCATGGGGATGCATCATAATATGTTCATTTGAGCTGACACAAGAAGCCTGATTTGGCCAACTGGTGTTGTAATGAGGACTGGTTTTGCCAGTTAGGCTACATGATGGACATTTTCCACAAACAGTATTGTATATCTGTAAGCCCAAGGTTTTGACACAAATATATTTGGACTGAGAGACAAAAAAAAACAATTTGTAAAAAAATTACATTACTTAAGGTAAAGTTTTCTTTACCTTTCTTGAGTATTTTAAATAAAAAAGGTCCCTCTAAGTGAAAGGCTATAAATAATAGTCCTTTGGAAAGTCTCAGTGAAGCCATTTTTGCTATAGTGCTGAGAAACCATGAAAGCGAATGACTCTAATGACAGGTAACTCTCTTGATGGCTATGCTGAAATTATTTGCTTCTAACGAAATTTAAGGAGAATCTGATTGAGTTGTCCGCTGGTAGATCATTAAGCATTATGTAATATGATAGATCACTATGATTTTGCCGTTGACCTTAGTGTTCAAAGAATTAAGTCACTGCTATAACATAGCTACTTCTGTCTCATTTATGCGAACATTTCTTTAAAGATGAAAGCTAGGAATGGAACTGATACTATATTATGCATTCTTATTCTAACCTAAAGTAATATTCAGTCAATAACTGCACTTAGAGAAAAGAAACATGGGGCATCTGAGTGGCTCAGTCCATTAATCGGCCAGCTCTTGATTTCAGCTCAGGTCATGATCTCAGGGTCGTGGGATCAAGCCCTACATTGGGCTCTGATTGGTGGGGAGTCTGTTGAGAGTGTCTCTCTCTCTCTCTCTCTCTGCCTGTCCTGCTCATGCTCTCTTTCTCGGATAAATAAATCTTAAAAAGAAAAAAGAAAAACCTGTTATACTTGTTATTAAGAAGTGTGTTTTTATATCTAAGCTAGTTATCATTTTTTCTAATTTATGATATATTGAGCAATTGTGTATTAATACTAAGTGGTTAATGAGGTAACTTCATAATACATATATAAAGTTAATGAGGTAACTTTATGTATTTTTATTACAGAGAGAAGATGATAAGTAGAATATTTTTAAGCATAACTATACAATACATTTGGAAACAATGCTCAGAGGGAAATAAAATAGAAATAAGAGTTCAAGGGGAATGGGTGTGAAATATCTGTTGTTTAAAGAAGAGCCCGTTCATGTTTGTGTAAATGGAAAATAATGAGCTTCAACTTACGGTGGCACATTTCAGATTCCATTTGGTACATTTTATTTTTTTTAAAGATTTTATTTATTTATTTATTTGACAGAGAGAGATCACAAGTAGGCAGAGAGGCAGGCAGAGAGAGAGGGAAGCAGGCTCGCTACTGAGCAGAGAGCCCGATGCGGGGCTTGATCCCAGGACCTTGAGATCATGACCTGAGCCGAAGGCAGAGGCTTAACCCACTGAGCCACCCAGGTGGCCCCATTTGGTACATTTTAAACAGTAATATTATGGCCTTATTTTTAAAATGTCAGTATTTACAATGCATGGGAAGTTAGATCCCTTCAAGTATATAAAATTATGATGAAAAAATTTAGATATAAATTTCAAAAGATGAGATACCTAAGTTTTTAATATTCTTCTTGGATGTCACCTGAAGAGAAATAATCAAGGACTACTACTCCTAGCCATATGGAATATATGACACCGGGTCAAAGTACAGTGGAAAATATATGGTTGGAGTGTCTTGGGGAAAATTTTTGCAGGAAAGAATAAAGAATAGAACAATAACAGTCTTAATTCTATGCTTGCAGAGAGGGAGTCCAGGTAAACTTGGACAGTGGGATCATGAGCTGGTAGTTTGGTCGAATTCTAAGAAAAAGGAAAACATTGTTAGCAAAGTGACCTTTAAGAAAAGGTTTCAACAAGCTAATAAAAAAAATCCATGATAGCACAATTATAGGGACAAAAGAGGCTGAGAGCTGGACATTTAGGGAAAAACTTTATAGAAACTTTGCATTCACAAGGAAATGAGAAGTGCAAGGAGGTGAAGAAATTTGACTTAACATAATATATACTAGGAAGTAAAATTAGTAGACTATTATTCAATTACAGGTATTAGTTTTAGGTTATTAAGGAAGAAGACAGAAATAGAAAAAAATTGTGTTATAGAAGACTTAGTGTGATAAATTAATAAAAAAAAAAAATAGATCATAGTGTGGCTGGAGAGGGAGTCAGAGGGATTTATCTCCCTTTGCTAAATAAGAACAAAATCAGGACCATAAGTAATCCCAGGAAGGATGGAAGATTAACATTTTTTGAGGGAGGGGTTTTGTTTAAACATGTTGGTGTGATTAAGGATTTATTTCCTTAATTATGTAATCAACATATAGTAAATGAATTCTTGCTTGGTGTAGGCACTGCTAGGTGCCTGGAGGGCATGTGGGTGGGTAGTGAGTCCCTACCCATAATTTGTTCACAAATTCCTAAAAAAGCCAAAGAACGTACACATAAATACATACAAGACAAAGCAGTCTGTTGTAATAAAAAACTATCTCCAATTTAAGTATAAGGAACAAATTGATTTATTTACTCAGTCTTTCAACAAATACTTAAGTGCAGGAGGTATTAGCAATGACTAGGATAGACCCATACCTTGTGATTCTTCAAAGGTTTTTCTGACAGTATATTTTTTTGGAGTTCTGAATCATCAGAAAAATAAGTAGAGAAGTTGGGAAAATGTGAGAAATCATTGTAATTCCCTGGTGGTAATTGAAACTTAGCAGTCATCATAGAAACATTAAGAGAGAATCAGTCATGATCTAATCAGTCAGCCTGGCTTTCAACTGTCATGTTTGTTTGTTTGTTTGTTTTTAAAGATATTATTTATTTATTTGACAGAGAGAGAGATCACAAGAAGGCAGAGAGGCAGGCAGAGAGAGGAAGCAGGCTCCCTCCTCAGCAGCAGAGCCTGGATGGGGCTCGATCCCAGGACCCTGAGATCAGGACTTGAGCCGAAGCCAGAGGCTTAACTCACTGAGCCACCCAGTGCCCCCAGCTGTTGCATGTTAAGTGTATGTTTCCTGGTCCTGTCTGGCAGTAATGGGACTCATTCGTGCAGCTAGAACAATCAATAACTTGATACGTATGGTATACTTTATATAAATCCTATGAATGGTATGCTAAGAAATAATAAGTTTTGGGGGCAAATTAAATTAATTGGTATTTCTGTTACACTTGCTCGAACTTAGATCTGATTGTTTGAATTCTACCCAATGATGTTCACTCATTTTTTTTCCCATCATTTGGGTATGTGTTACAGGATTCAGTTCCCAGGTAATAACTACCTTCTTGGTGAGGAAAACCTGCAGCTTGAGGCAGAGTCTGTGCTATTCATCTGCATGTACTTTTGGCTAAGTCCTTTTTACTTCTCGGTATCCTAAAGTTCAGTCGCTGTTGTCAGTAGAGTCAAGCCCAGGAGCTCCAACTAAACATCCCATATTTGCTCACTCCATCCCCCCTCATGTGCTTGCTCTATGCTCTCATCACTTAATGCCTTCCCTTCCAGAAACACTTCATGTGTTTTCAGGCTGTGCTTTCCTCTGCCTGGAATGATTCTGTGGTCCTTCTTGGGTCCCGGATTTGCGTCCCCTGACTTGAGCTTGCTGAGTCCTTCTTGCTTGTCCTTTAGGTTTTAGTGTATAATGCCAGCCTTTCCTCAAAGGATTCCAGCTTCTGCAGTCAAAATCAATCCCTCCATTCTTCTCATGGCAATGATTTCTCCTCTTTATGATACATGCAGTTTGCTTGTATCATATTAATACCCTGCTTTGACTCCCCACCAGGTGTTAAACTCCTTGAGGCTTAGGTCATATCCCTCCAGCTGGCACAGTACCCGGCAGATAGGAGGCCCTTGGAAAATGTTTGTGGAGTGGAATAAATCATGCAGTTACTGAACATGATAATAGTGACCAACTGAATCACAGTGAAAGTGAGTGGTTGGTCTAGACATTTAGTAGTTGATGGCAAGCACCTTGTTTTTAAGACATCTAATGCCCTTTACCCAGAGACCCCAGCTCAGCAGGGATATTCAGTGAACGTATGGTGGTTTGGAACTGGCCACAGAGTCTGTCAGTGTCTGCACTAACATTTCAACACGCACTCTGAGCTTCTGCTCCAGGGGACACTAGATTCTTTGGATCTGGGCACATCTAGCTGGCTTCCCAGCAGCACAGGCTGGCTGCAATCTGAGAAGTAGGCTTCAGGCGCCTTGAGCACATTTGTTACGCTTGCCTGGCTTGTGATCGCCTCATTCCAGCTTGCTACACCCAGTATCAGCTTGCAGGTCTTGCTCTTGCGTGCCTTGGCCGCATTGGTTGTGCTGTGATGAGCGTCCCTCTGGGCCCAGATGTGTGGCCTTATCCCTAGATTTGTTGCTAGTGAGCCGGGCTCTCTGTTTAACCTTCCAGGGGCCTTGCGCGTGATGCTGAGCTTCCAATGCTCAGAGATGCGGTTGTATAGACAGAGCAGATCTGGGCTCCCGCGTGAACTGTGTGCATTTGTTGCTTTACGGACTGTGAGTCTGAGCTGGTTCTCGACACTGAGGTGACACTGTATTGTCACAGCTTAGCTCCCCTGAATCGGGCAGTCTTCCTGATTTGGCCCTCAAACGCCTTATAGATTAATGGGTCAATAAACAGTGTGTGGTCCAGGCATCCACATCAGCTTATACCTTTTAACTCTGTACTGCTCGTGAAATTCCTTAGCCGTCTCCAGGTTTTTCTTGGTGTGGACTGGACTAGGATTTTGCTCAGTATGTGACTTGCTATCAATCTCTGTGTAAGTATATAATTACATTATCTTCTATTTATGCTTTTTAACTAATGTGTTTTATTATCTAATAAAGTTAAATTAAAATATCATACATATAAGCCTTAGATATAAAAAGATGATTTCTGTAAGCCCTGCAAGAAAACTTGTCTCTGCACCGAGTCCCACCTACCTTCTCTAGAGGCAGGGAAAAGGAAGAAAGGACACCCACACTGAGTGGGCACTTCAGACCTATCATCTCATTAACCATGACAGTAACACGGGATGGGGGTGTTAGGCTCATTTTAAAGATAACAAAAGGGAGGAGTCAAGATGGCAGAGAAGCAGCAGGCTGAGACTACATCAGGCAGCAGAAGATCAGCTAGATAGCCTATCAAACCATTCCGAACACCTACGAATCCAACAGGAGATCAAGAGAAGAAGAGCAACAATTCTAGAAACAGAAAATCGACCACGTTCTAAAAGGTAGGACCAGCGGAGAAGTGAATCCAACGCGACGGGAAGATAGACCCCGAGGGGAGGGGCCGGCTCCCGGCAAGTGGCGGAACAACGGAGCACAAAATCAGGACTTTTAAAAGTCTGCTCCACGGACATCGCTCCAGAGGCTAAACTGGGGTGAAGACCTTGTGGGGACAGCGTGGACTCAGGTCCTGCGGGGTCACAGAAGGATCGGGGGTGTCTGAGTGTCCCAGAGCTCACAGGTATTAGAGCGGGGAAGCCAGCTACTGAGACAGAGCCAAGGAGTGAGCTCTCAACTCGGAGTTACCTTGCACCATAATCCGTGACACGGGCTGGTGCTCTGTGTGAGGGGTCCCACAAGATCCGGGGAGACTCCGACCTGGGAGAGCCCAGGGATCTGCGGGGTTTGGAGACTCCAGGTGGGACTCTGTGCCAGAGACAGAGACGCTTGGTCACAGGCTGGGTGAGCTCGGAGTGCTCCCAGAAGCCAGTGAGACGGGACTGATTACGCGCAATTTTCTACAAGCGCGGCCGGAGGCTGGGGAGTCAGGAGTGATTAAGTGCTTTTCTCTGAAGGCGCACTGAAGACTGGGGCCCCGAGCTCCCGGCTCCTCCGAACCGGAGATTGGGCAGCCGACATTTTCATTCCCATCCTCCGGAACTCTCTGGAAAGCGTTCAGGGAACAAAAGCCCCAGAAAGCGAACCTGAGAGGATTACTTAGCTCAGCCACTGGTAAGGGCGGTGCAATTCCGCCTGGGGCAGAGACACTTGAAAATCACTACAACAGGCCCCTCCCCCAGAAGATCAACAAGAAATCCAGCCAAAACCAAGTTCACTTAACAAGGAGAACAGCGGAATTCCAGAGGAGGAGAAAGCAAAGCATGGAATTCTTGGCTTTCTCCCCATAAATCTTTAGTCTTGCAAAGTTAATTAATTTAAAAAAATTTTTTTTTCTCTTCTGCTAATTTTTTTTTGACTTTTACCCTTTCCTTTTTTAACTAGTTTATCTTAATAACTTTCTTAAAAAAATCTTTTTGAACCTTTATTATTATTATTATTATTTTTTTAAGATTTTATTTATTTGTTTGTTAGAGAGAGAGAGAGAGCACGAGCTCAGGCAGACAGAGTGGCAGGCAGAGGCAGAGGGAGAAGCAGGCTCCCTGCCAAGCAAGGAGCCTGATGTGGGACTTGATCCCAGGACGCTGGGATCATGACCTGAGCCGAAGGCAGCTGCTTAACCAACTGAGCCACCCAGGCGTCCCAATCTTTATTATTATAGTCATATTTTCCCTTCACTGTATCTAACTTTATTATTTGTATACACATAGGGTTTTGTTTTTTTTTTTCTTAAAATTTTGGGGTATAACTTCTTCTAATAGATCAAAATACACCCAAAATCTAGTACCGGGCTTGATCTAGTCTCCAGCCCAAGGAAGTTCTCTCCACTTTCTTTTTTAATTTAATTTAATTTTATTTTATTTTATTCTCCCTACCAACTTACCTTATCAACACCTTTGTTAGAAAAAAATTTTTTCTTCATCTTTATAGTCATATTTCATTCCTTCATTGTGTTTACCTTATATATGTTTTTCATTCTTTAAAATTTTGGGAGGTAGTTTCTTCTAAGAGACCAAAATACTCCCAAAATTAAGTGGGTGACCCTGTTCTAGTCACCAGTCTAATACATATATATATATATATATTTTTAATTTTTTTCCTTATTTGTATTCTTTTTTTT
>ML110962.1:25316-43628 GCA_003697995.1 Taxidea taxus jeffersonii | reverse complement strand
AAATTTATATGGAACCAGAAAAGACCTCGAATAGCCAAAGGAATATTGAAAAAGAAAGCCAAAGTTGGTGGCATCACAATTCCAGACTTCAAGCTCTATTACAAAGCTGTTATCATCAAGACAGTATGGTACTGGCACAAAAACAGACACATAGATCAATGGAACAGAATAGAGAGCCCAGAAATAGACCCTCAACTCTATGGTCAACTAATCTTCGACAAAGCAGGAAAGAACATCCAATGGAAAAAGGATAGCCTCTTCAACAAATGGTGTTGGGAAAATTGGACAGCCACATGCAGAAAAATGAAATTGGACCATTTCCTTACACCACACACGAAAATAGACTCAAAATGGATGAAGGACCTCAACGTGAGAAAGGAATCCATCAAAATCCTTGAGGAGAACACAGGCAGCAACCTCTTCGACCTCAACTGCAGCAACTTCTTCCTAGGAACAACGTCAAAGGCAAGGGAAGCAAGGGAAAAAATGAACTATTGGGACTTCATCAAGATCAAAAGCTTTTGCACAGCAAAGGAAACAGTCAACAAAACCAAAAGACAACTGACAGAATGGGAGAAGATATTTGCAAACAACATATCAGATAAAGGGCTAGTATCCAAAATCTATAAAGAGCTTAGCAAACTCAACACCCAACAAACAAACAATCCAACAAGAAATGGGCAGAGGACCTGAACATATATTTTTGCAAAGAAGACATCCAGATGGCCAACAGACACATGAAAAAGTGCTCCACATCACTGGGCATCAGGGAAATACAAATGAGAACCACAATGAGATACCACTTCACACCAGTCAGAATGGCTAAAATGAACAAGTCAGGAAATGACAGATGCTGGTGAGGATGTGGAGAAAGGGGAACCCTCCTACACTGTTGGTGGGAATGTAAGCTGGTGCAACCACTCTGGAAAACAGCATGGAGGTTCCTCAAAATATTGAAAGTAGAGCTACCTTATGACCCAGCAATTGCACTACTGGGTATTTACCCTAAAGATACAAACGTAGTGATCCGAAGGGGCACGTGTACCCGAATGTTTATAGCAGCAGTGTCCACAATAGCCAAGTTATGGAAAGAACCTAGACGTCCATCAACAGATGAATGGATAAAGAAGAGGTGGTGTATAAATACAGTGGAATACTATGCAGCCATCAAAAGAAATGAAATCTTACCCTTTGCGATGACATGGATGGAACTAGAGCGTATTATGCTTAATGAAATAAGTCAACTGGAGAAAGACAACTATCACATGATCTCCCTGATATGAGGAAGTGGAGATGCAACGGGGGTGGGGGTTAAGGTGGTAGGGAAAGAAAAAATGAAACAAGATGGGGTCGGGAGGGAGACAGTCCAAAAGAGACTCTTAATGTTATAAAACAAACTGAGGCGATTGGAGGGGGAAGTGGTGTTGGGAGAGGGTGATGGGGTTATATTATATGTTTAAATAAAAAAAACACAAAAAAATGAAATAAATGAATAAGAATCTTAAAAAAAAAAGAAGAAAAGTGGGCACCTGGGTGGCTCAGTCTGTTAAGCGTCTGTCTTCAGCTCAGGTCATGATCTCAGGGTTTTTGGATTAAGCCCCCATGAGGCTCCCTGCTCAGCGGAAGGCCTACTTCTTCCTCTGCCCCTCCCCCCACTCATGCTCTTTCTTTCTCTCTCAAAAAAAGAAATAAAATCTGAAAAAAATAATAAAGATAACAAAAGCAAGTCCCAGAAATTAAAGATAACAAAATTGAGTCTCACTTAAACGGCAAGCGAAGGCGTCTGTATTCCAGCCTTGGATGGTCGAGCTGCAGGCGCGTGTCATCGCCCCACCTTTTTGACTACAAAGTGTGCACATTGTATGAGAGTGTTTATGGGTATATTTCCCAGAACACTGTTTTCCACTGTTAATTGTGATTGATTCTCTAACCCACTGTGGACCTCAGGTCCGGGATGGTTTGGGTGATGCAACTTTGTGTGCCTGAAATGTCAACCCTGTCCCTTTTCCTTGTGAGCTCGTACTCATCTTTAAGAGCCAGCTTGTATGTGGCCTTTGTTGGAAACATTTTTTGACCATTCGCCACTTTTTTCCTTTACGGTTTTATTTCTTGTATTTCAAAAAGACAAGAGAAATCCTTAAACATTTTAAGTGTAGTAGTGGACTAACACAAAGAGTTATAAATAGCTGTCCACGCCCCACCTTCCTCCACTTCAGTCCCTTTATTCAGTAACACATCAAAAAAATTTTTTTTAATTTCAAAAATATAATGACCACATACATACTCAGCACCCGGATTCATCAACTTTGAACATTTTGCCACATTTGTTTTGTCATTCTTCCTCTCTTTTTCCCTTAATATATAAAAATGTTATTTGTATTCTGAAGCATTTGAGAGTAGGTTACATAATTCATGCCTCTGTACACCTGAATAATTTAGTTGTGTATTTTCTAAAACCAAGGGCATTAGTCATTGTTTCTCTTTAGTCTCAAGTTTGGAGCAGTTACCAGTCTTCATTATCTTCCTATAATATATTTCAAAGCTTTATATATAATTAAAACTTATATTTAATATGTATATTACAAAAGATTTATAAGATACTATAACATTGCAATTGGTTTGTAATGTCATCTCAAATGGTTATTATATATAAATACCTATGTGTTAAATTTGTAACCCGTGATTTATAAAACTTTTATTTTCTAAACTTATTTACTTATATTTTATATTAAAATTTTATAATGTACAAATAGTATAACTGTTGTATGTAAATACATGATATCAAAATATGTAAACTTAAGAAATACAGTATATAAAATAGAAACATAATATATACATATGTGGTATATTATGTAAATATAATATGCATGTAATATGTAATATATGCAGTATTATAATACATTAGATTATAGGGGCTATAATATATCTACTAAATCATGATACAATATAAATTAGAAGATATTAAAATATTGACATTTTAATGATATATAATAATAATGTAGAATTGTATTTTATGCTTCAATAATATGAAATATATGTATTTATATATTTGATAGAGTGTTCCTCACCTGGGGTTTGTCGCATGTCTTCTCACGATTATATCCAAGCCAGGTTATGTATCCCTGGCTGGGATTTGACAAATGTGATATTGTGTCCCTCTCAGGGTATCACATGCAGAGACATGCCCCATCCATTTGCCCTTTATTGGTGAGGTCGACTTTGATTCCCCAGTTAAGGTGTAATGCGTTTTTTCCATAGTATAATTATTCTTTTTACCTTTTTATTTAACAAGTAAATGTTTTGAAAGAAGTGCGTAGAAGCCCTACTAGTAATACTCCATGCTTTATTAAACCTTTACACTCTAGATTTCGTATCCACTGGTATTTTGTGATGTCTCTCTGCTCATTCAAATCTTGCATCTTTTGAATGCAAAATGGCTATTTGCCAACTGCACCATTCCCTCCACATTCATTAACTGGCTTTTCCATGTAAGGAAGAGCTTTCTGTTCTTTCCCATTCACTTGCTTACTGTATTTATGTGTGTTCCTTATATGTGCTTTCTTTCTTCCATTCATCAGTATCAGGATATACTCATGGATGTCTGTTTTTTCCCAGTGGTTTGCTTTATTATTGTCCTTATTTATTTTGATGTTCAAATGGCCAGATACTCAGTCAGTAGGAGCCCCTTGTCATTGGCTTCTGCGTCCTTTTGAATATGTACCTGTCACTTTTCACACACTTTCTTACCTTCTAACATGATAAAATGATCCAAGTTCCTCTCATATCTCCTTCACCTCAGCCCTGGAACCAGCCATTTCTCCAGGAAGCCCACGTACTCTTTAGTGGAGGAATGGTTTGTGGTCTGTGCCAGGATGGCTCAGTAGCTAAAGACTAGCGCAGTGTCTGGCCCTCAGTCCTTGATCAAAAAGTATTTTTAAATAAACGAGCGAGGGGCGCCTGGGTGGCTCAGTGGGTTAAGGCCTCTGCCTTCGGCTCAGGTCATGATCCCAGGGTCCTGGGATCAAGCCCTGCATCAGGCTCCCTGCTCAGCGGGGAGCCTGCTTCCTTCTCTCTCTCTGCCTGCCTTTCTGCCTACTTGTGATATCTGTCAAATAAATAAATAAAATAAATAGCCTTTTAAAAATAAATAAATAAATAAACCAGCGAATGAATAAACCTTGATGATATAAATTGACCTTCTATAGGAGAAAGGTGAAAAAGGAAATTAAGCATGAAAATTCTTTTCCTTTCTTTCTTCTTTTTCTCCTTCTATAAACTTATTGTTATATATATGATAACCAGAGGTGGTTACTCTTACGTCGTCAAATTTGAAGAACAGTGTGTTTTCTTATTTTATCGTATACTTTCCATTCATCTAAAACCGGATGCATTTCTGTAACAGTTTTCTGAAAGCAATTTTCTGAGGTCTTTATTTTTTCAAACTTTCTAGGTGGCTGGAATTGTTGGCAGAGCTGATGTGTTAGCATGCCTGCTGTTTCTGTTGGCCTTTCTCTCCTACAATAGGTATGTATGGCTAAGAATGCCCTTCTCTGTGGTGACAATCATGCTCTCCCCTCAGGAATTTCTGTCTCGTGTGTGTGTGTGTGTGTGTGTGTGTGTGTGTGTGTGTGGACTTTGAGCATCTGAGAGAGGAGGGAAGCTTCTTAGCAGCAAAATGCCGAGAGAGCTTTGTGGAGACCAGAATAGACCCCCCCCCCCCCCACCCGCTTAGGAAATGTGCTGCTGTCTCTTCCAGCCACATTCTGAACCTTGCCTTAGCCTTTGAAAGGAACTGCTCTCCCAGTGCTGGGAAGCTCTTGCTTTTTGATTATTCTTACCTGTCGTTTCTTACTGAGAATGGAATTTGAAAGCTCCAGGCCAATAAATATTGGGTGTAGTCCTCTTTTCTTTGGCTGTGATTTGTTTAATTCCTCTGTTTCATTTTGGTCCTAATTTTGTTTCCTCTTTATTATCCTCACTAAAGTAGCTCAGAGCTTAAAATAACAAGGCTGAATTGGAGGTAGTGTTTTTCATCTGTAGTTTTCAAATTCACACATCCTTTCATCAAAATACATTAAGTTCCTTGCTTTGGAATGTGGAAAAGCAATAAAATAATTTACCATTATATTGTCCTTACTCTGCAGAGTGCTCAGATTCTCACTTGAGTTGTGACATATCCACACAGGGAAAGGGGCGGGTCAAAAAGAAAATGGGAATGGGGCCGATGGCACAGGGGTTGGCCTAGAAAAAGGGGGCCAGTGGGTCATGTCCCCCTATTTCATGGAGGGATGGCTGGTTAGGGATTTGTGAATGTTGATCTTTGAATGAGTTCATTGGCCTGCCATCTTTGAGAGCCCAGTGGCCCTGAGCAGCACAATTATGAACAAGTGGTTCTCCATGTGGGGCAGTTACGCTCTTCTCCTGTGGACATCTGGCAGTGTCTGGAGACACTTTGGCTTGTCATTAAGTAGAAAGGTGCTACCAGTGCTCGGTAGTAGAGGCCAGGGGTCCTACAATGTGCAGGACAACCCTTACAACAAAGCATCATTTTCCCCAAAATGCCAGTAGTCCTCAGACTGAGAAACCCTGTTATAAACCAGTTTAGACCTTGGATGACCAAGGATGAATTAATTCTTCTGAAATTTTGGTTTAACGAATGGAGCGTTTTCTTGGTACAGGTTTCGCCTACCACCAGAGAATAGAGCATTTCTGTGAACACCTCTTGTAAGCTAAAATGGCCTCAAGTTGAAGAACAATCAATAGCCATTAATTGATATGGAAAAATTGGGGGCATTCCCAGACCACAAAAAAAATTTCTCTTGGGCGTTTTCTGACACCTCAGGACATATCCCGCTAATGGATGCACAGAGTAAATGGAGATAAAGCACAGGTGCTCACAGACACAGCTGGACGCTGCGGTCCTGAGTGTGACCCTGGGGACGGAGCTGATTGGCCAGGCCGCTCTGCTGCTTGCCCAGCACCTCGCCTCTCTAACGCTTCCGAACCAAACACTGTTTTTGCTTTTCACCTTCTTTTGTAAAAGCAAAAATCCTCTTCGGATTTCTTCCTGTTAGAGAAAATAGGTACTCATGTAGGTCTTTCATTAAAGTGAAGTGGGCCGTAACATGTACTTGTGAAAAGTGGGGGGTGCCTGTCTAGTACTGGTCTCTGGGGCCTGGGTTTGTGACTTAACACTGCATCGCCAGTCATCCAAAATGGTGGTGTGAAAAATCTTAAAAAGAGATACCCAGATGCACCAATTACTTCTTTCCTGTGTACTCTGGTATTAGAACAAGATTAACAATTGCCTTTTAGTTTAAACTTAGTCCTTGGGGCTTTCTCTGTGTGGATGGTACATTCGGGAGCATGGGGCGGCCAGCATCACGTCCATCTATCTCTGTGTGATGATGAGCCTCCGGATTACAGTTTCTGCTGTGCCTGCCATTCACAGTCTTAGCACCTGAAGCTATAGACCAGCTTCAGAGAAAAATGCATGTCCACTGCACATTTGGCATGTAATTTTAGGTCATTGTTCCAAGACATAAGAATACAGCTAAGGTGTCCTAACTACCAAAATATTGGCCTTTAGTTTGGAGGAGTAGGGGTAATGGGTGTGGCACCTCCTGAAGGAACAGTGATGTTTTTTGGTGCTGACTGATTCTGTGTTATAAGGTGAAAAAAAAGGCTTTTTGAAAATCCCTGCCAGAAATTATACTGAGGGAAAAAAAATTACCTAATACATCCCCTTGGAAAATAAATTTTAAAATACCAATTAACCAGAAGAAAAGAAAAAGCCCAAAACATCTGTATTTTCATCACAGAGGAAAATGAGGATTATATTTTGGTATATATATCTGTGTCCACTGACTGATTTATGTACAGAAGCATATAAAACACCTTCACTAAAGTAGTAATAATGATGATAACCACATTGTGTGTACTAAGTCATTTATTTAATTCTGCCTACAACACTGGGATCCTGTTTCATACAGGAGGGAACTGAGGCACAGAGAGGCAGAGTAACCTGCCCCATAATACCCAGTTAGTTAGCTACAAAGCTATAATTGGAACCCTGGGAACTTGGGCCAGAGTTGATGCATATGGCTTAGTAACCTGTATTATTCACTTAAAATATATTCACTTAAACATCCTTCATGCCACTAACTATATCTCTATGGTAGCATTTTAAGTGGTTTTTTAGTGTCCATTTATTACATGCCATATCTTACCATAATTTATATGCACCTTAATTTAAGTAACCAAGTTCAGTGTTGTTGGGCATTCACTCTTTTTCATGTTTGTGATTTTAAATAATTCTGTGATGAATATTTGTGAAGAAATCTTTGTTCGCCTGCTTGCTTAGAATACAATGATATTGATTGTTAAATCTTATTCTTAAGAGTTGGTATTTCTCAGTGACCCACATTTCTTCTTAGATTAAGAGTCTTGATCTTGTTTTCCAGGAGTGTGGATCAGCATCATGTTGGGGAATGTTTCCCTCCCACCACTTCTCCGTTCTTCTTGCTGCTCAGTTTGTTTCTGGGGACCTGCGCGATGCTGGTGAAAGAGACAGGCATCACGGTGTTTGGAGTGTGCTTGGTTTACGATCTCTTTTCCCTGTCCCACAAGCAAGAGAAATCGTAAGTCATTTTAAAGTTTTGATACCAAGCAGTGCATGTGCAGAGAAGAATTACTTAAATCAATAGCTTTCAAACTTTCAGTTAAAAAAAAAAGTATAACATTTTGTTCAACGTAACCTCATCTTACAATGTAAAGTGATAAGGTTTGTTTTATTAAGATAAATGTGTTAGATATGTTCAAACTTCTCACACTTTATAAAAATCAATGAGGGCCATAAGGATTTTGTGTGCCTCAAATTTGGAATTGGAAAGTATCTATGTTATGTTTATGTTAAGTTTATGTTGTTAGATTGTTTTGTTTGCATACTATTGAGAAATCCTATTCATAGAAAGAAGTGGTTGCAAATGGTAACTTGTTTCTTTCTTTTTTTTTTTTAAGATTTTATTTATTTATTTGACAGAGAGAGATCACAAGTAGGCAGAGAGGCAGGTGGGGTGGGGGGAAGCAGGCTCCTCGACGAGCAGAGAGCCCAATGCGGGGCTCGATCCCAGGACCCTGGAATCATGACCTGAGCTGAAGGCAGAGGCTTTAACCCACTGAGCCACCCAGGTGCCCCTGGTAACTTGTTTCTTAATAGCTTGCCTTGAATCCCTGCATTCAGATGAGCATTTCCCAAAAAACACTGCTAAGTTGGGTCTGGTTACTTGTTCTAAGGGTGATGCTGTTACCTAAGAGTTTTTGATGTCTTGTTTTGGAATTCCACAAAAGACCAATCTAAACCATACAGGAATACTCCCATGTTATATTAAAATTAAAGGTCACGTTTATTTAGTAGCCTATTTTCACTTAAAGAGTTTAAGCACATTCATTATACCCTGTGGACTGTAGATGGCAAGAATGCTATATCATATTAAAAGTTGAAGCACATACTATATTTTTCTCCCTCTGTCAACTCTATAATTACTAACAATTTGCTGTGCAGACCCCATTTTTTGGTAGTTATAAGGCCCTTACTTTTGAACTTTTAAAAAATGTGGTTGATTTATTCTGCTTCATCCCATGAAGAATTTTAGCTTTAAAAAAAAAATCCTGCCTTTCTATTCCATTTCCTAGCTCTTTATACTCCTTGACATAAAGATAAGAGCAGTGTTATTGAGTGGCAACAAGCTGAGATGAGTCATTAAATTCTGATCACCTTCCTGCCTGGGCGTGCTTAGAGATAATTTAAATAGACTTTAGTGCTCTATTGGCTCTCTGTAAATCTCAGAGGTCTGTAAAAGGAAGGAGCTCAGTTATCATTTTGACCTAAGTTCATGCCAAGAAAGCTGTGAGCCAGAGGACTTCCCCTTGGCTTCTATGAGAATGCCTTGCCTCTCTATCCTCTCAGCCGATAGGAGGGATGGCGATGCTGGTCTTACTTTTTGCAGAATGACCTAGCAACCCATGCTGTTCACACTTCCTTCTCGCCTCCTCTGTAGCTGAGTCCTAAGCCCTTTCTGCTTTGCCTTGCTGACAGCAGGAGGATGTGACGACTGACTGCAGAACCTCCCCTGTGACCCAGTCCAGAGCCATGTGAACCTCATCCTTGAAGTCAAGTCTGCTCTGGTCTTGGGACTCTGCAGCCCACTGTTGCCTCTGTACTGCTTTCTGCTTCATCTGGTCACTGTTGAGCCAGGCTTTTTTCAGAGGGGATAATCTTCCCTATTATTTCTTTAAGAATTGTTGCTGACCTTCAGAATACTAAACCGCTGGAAGTTCTGTGGGGAGGGGGGTGCGTGTGTGGTGGCAATCATACTGCTGATATGTTGCACAGAAGTTGCACTGGCTTATAGCCCTGCTTTGTTTTTTGGTCATTTTTGGCTCTCATAAGCAGCAGCTCTGCCTAAGGGGAGACATTCGTTCTTTCCTTCATCTTTTGTCCACCCATTCAACACATACTCATTCTGTGCTTGGTGAAGAACGAGAGAGATTACTACCCTCCTGGGGCATACAAATAGTGGGGGGAGACAGACGTTGTTTGAGTAATCACACGAGTAACTGATTACAGTTGCGCACAGCAGTCAGAACGGAGAGCATGTACCAGAGACCTGGCCAATAATGGTTAAGATCTCCTGAGTCCTAAAAAAAAAAAAGATCTCCTGAGTCCTGGCCACATGCCAGTCACTGTGCCACGCCATTTATAGGCATGAAGTCACTTAATGCTCAGAATAACTGTTAGCCTCATTTAGTAGAGGAGAAAACAGAATCATAGGAAGTGACCTCTCCAGAGTCACTGGATCCCAAGGGGAGCCAGGATTTGGATCCCTGTCTGTGTGACTCCGGGATCCACAGGCTTGCCCCTGAGTATCTTTGCCTCTGTGGACAGAACACAGAGCAGGGACCTAGAGACCTCCTCTAGGACATCTGCTGCCCAAGGCCTGGGCTCACATTTGTGCCACGAGATCAGCTCAGACATCCTGAGTGTAACAGGGGTCATGACCCTTTTGAAAATCTCACAGAATCGTGTCCCCTTTTCCCAGTATAATATATACACATACAGTTTTGCACAAACTCTTAGGGCTGTCTTCCCACTTTATCTGTTAATTAGAATAAACATCTTGGCGTTAGGTTGTTCTCGAGATCTTTTATCATACGATTCAGGCGGCAGGAAAGAAATAGTAACAAAAACGAATGTTGGAAGCCCTTCTACATGAAGGACAATTTATTCCTAAATTTTAAGATTGGGCCACAGGAATGGAGTGGGATTTCTTTGATTTGACATCGCTGTTAGGAAGAAATATTTTCAGTGAAAAATCAGCTCCTGAAAGTTAAGTTTCTTTGTACTTTCATTTCTTTTCTAAGAATTTGGATATCATTTCCAACATGCAAAGAGAATAACATTCCCTGACTCCAGTCCCTAACCTCTTTCTCTGAGAGTAACCACCATCCTGCATTCATCACTTTTCATTTCTATGATTATTTTTATGCCGTTACTTAATAGGTACATACCAATGAGTATCAAATAGTGTATTTTTAACATATTTTCAAACTTTGAGTCAGTAGTATCACTTGCTTTTCATTTAACATTAGGACTTTGAGGTACATCGTGGTATGTGTAGCTCTAGTATGTTCGGTTTAATTGTTGTACAGTATATAATAGCGCAATTTATTTATCTCCTTTTCTGGATTTGGAATTTAGGTTATTTGCACCATTTTTGCTATTGTAAACTATGCTGCAATAGATTTTGTGTGTGTGTGTGTGTGTGTGTGTGCGCGCGCGCAAATGGGTTTCTCTCAGGCATAGAAGGGGAGTTGCTGGAACCACAGATAGATGCATGTTCACCACGTCCTCTACTGAAGCATTCTCTTTTTTTTTTTTTTTTTAAGATTTTATTTATTTGTCAGAGAGAGTAAGCACAGGCAGACAGAGTGGCAGGCAGAGGCAGAGGGAGAAGCTCTTGAGCAAGGAGCCGGATGTGGGACTCGATCCCAGGACGCTGGGATCATGACCTGAGCCGAAGGCAGCCACTCCACCAACTGAGCCACCCAGGCGTCCCTGAAGCATTGCTCTTGAAACAATTGCAGCAATGTCTCAGAATCCCCTTGGCTTTGCTCCACATTTTGGGCCTCACTTGGTAGTGTCAGACGTTTTAATTTTTGCCCATTTGATGGTTATGAATTCTATTTCAGAGGATTCATGAAAGAAAATGTAATCGAGATACATTGGATGGATCAGCTATGAATGATATTTTATAAGATCATAATTCAAATATTTTGAAAGATATTTTACAAGATTGTAATTCAAATATTTTTAAAGAAATCTATCTGGAGGAGGAGGGGTAAAGAAGAGGGTGTGTGTGTGTGTGTGTGTGTGTGTGTGTATGCATGTGTATGTGTGTGTTGGCGACCATGTAAGAGAGACTGAAACCTAGTCTTCTATAGTAGTAAGTAAACCTAAGTTCTAAAATTTAAGAAAACAGTGTTACAATTGTATTCTTTTTAAAACCTTGTGATACATACTGGAAACAAAAGATCTAAAAGTCTTGAGGATCATTGCTTCCAGGGAACAGGACTTGGGAGTGGGCCAGGGGACTGTTACTTCTTGTTGCAAGCCTTGTCATTCTGTTTGACTTTTTCTCCCCTCACTGCCATGTACACAATTAGAAGCAATGGGGTCATCCATCAGCGCAGCCCACAGCAGCCTTCGAGCCCTCAGCCCTCCTCACTGCCCGCGCACCCTCACCGGGAGAATGGGAAGCAACAGCGATTTCCTCACCGAGGAGCTTGGGGTGGCTGCCACTCCCCATTGCCGCAAGAACCCAAGAGCAGTGGATTCCCAGTGTCTCCTCGAGCCATGTGGTCCATGATGAGGTACTGATGGGGCTCCCCAGGGCCATTTTTACCCTCCAGCACCACCTGGTGTAGCAGGATTGGGCAGGAGAAGTAAAGTACCCAGTGAGAGTGAGTGTTTCGTGACTCCGCCTTCTCTCTCCTCCCCTCCCTCCCTCCTCTTCATTCTTCCCTTTCCCTGTATTAGGTGAGGTAAGATAGCAAGTAGCTGCCCTGCTCTGGGCCTTGATTTGGAAGCACCAGGTGGGGCATGGGTCTGAGAAGCCGCAGTTAGGCAGGACAGACACTTGACTGTGTCCCTGGGGAAGAGCCTTGCATGGAAGAGCAGGCACCCTGGGAGTGTGGGGGAGGAGTGTTCGCTAAGTTTCCCTGCTCCCTGCTCCCTCCTCCGCCCCACTGTCCAGGTGTGACAGGAATTTTTTACAGCACAACTATGGGAGGAAGCCTAGGGACTCTGCTTCTCAGAAATGTTTTTGAGGGTATAGCACAAGCTTTTCTAAAGCATGTAGTTTTCTTTTAAAAAATATTTTGACCCAGCAATGAAAATTAACAGAGATTCATCACAACAGGTTCCCACTAAATTAGGTTATGTCTAAAATAGTTCAAACCATGGGCAAGTCAGAATTTAATAAAGATGGAAATGAGATTCATCCTATTAGCATTTTACCACTTCAGATTGTAGTTCTTATTCCTGTGCGGTCCCAGAAAACTCTCATTTCAGGGTCTTGGTTTCCAGTTATTCCCACTTCCATCTGTGTTTTTGGACCTTGCTTCATTCATTCATTCACTCATCAACATAGCTACTGAACATCTGTCAAGTGCCAGACACTGTTCTAGGCACCAGGGATGTCCTGGTAAATAAGGAGGACAAGAATCAAACTCTTGTGTAGCTTCCTTCCCAGTAGAAGAAGACAGACTCTAAATTACCAGCAAGGAATGAACGGTGTGATAGAGAGTGATGGGCAGGCCTAGCCTGGCCAGATTGGGGTTGGTTTGTCAGGGAAGGCCTCTGGAATCCTTGTAATGATAGGAGGAGCTAGTCCTGCAAAGACCTGCCAGGATCTGGGCAGAAGGTTCCAGACTTGGGCTAATGAGCAAGTGGGAGCTGGAAGAGGTGAGGTCAGGGAGTGGCCAGGCCCAGATAATGAAGGGCCCTGTTGGCCATAAAATTAAGTTTGGATTTTATTCTGGGTGGAGAGGGAAGACTTTAGAGGTTTCTTATTTGTTTTAAGTGTGGAAAGAAATGATCACATTTCTTTTTTAAAATGTTCACTGGCTTCTTTGTAGTGCTTGATGTAAGGGGGCAACAATAAAGCAGGAAGAGGGTTTGGAGACTTTTATACAGACTAAGTGAACAAAAAAGGTCTTGGCCAAGGGTGACAAGGACTGTGTTGGATTTGGGACATCTTTTGGATATAGGTCCTGCAGGACTTGCTGATGCTTGGGATGAAGGGGAGGGGTAAGAAGAGTAAGGGAAAGGCAGGAAATGAGGATTTGGGAGTTTCTGGCTTCAACAGTTGGGTGGATGGTGGTACCAGTTACTAAGATGGAAAGGCTAGGGGAGAATAGGTTTTCTGAGAGTTGGGGGAGGATGAAATCACAGAAATGTATGAAATTCCTGTGGAAGGAAAAAGAGAGATAAGAGAGAGTCCTATATCATTGGGGAAATCTTGACTTTTTTATGGAGGGCTATGGAGGAAAAGAAGACAGAGAATTTTAGGGAAATTATAAATTTTTTAAAAAGGCCAAGGAAGAAGGGCACCTGGGTGGCTCAGTTGGTTAAGGGACTGCTTTTGACTCAGGTCATGATCCTGGAGTCTCAGGATCGAGTCCTGCATTGGGCTCCCTGTTCAGCGGGGAGTCTGCTTCTCTCTGTGAATCTCTCTCTCTCATTCTCTCTCTTTCAAATAAGTAAGTGAAATCTTTAAAAAAAAAAAAAAAGACAGAAAGAAAGAAAGGCCAAGGAGGAGAAAGAAGAGCAATAGAATATTGGAGACTTTCAAGGTGGCTTCAACATGTGACTCATGAAGAAAGGACCATGTTAGACTTTACTCGCATTCATATCCCCAGTTACTTTCACAGTATCTGGCTAATCGTAGTTGCTCAGTTATTTGTGAAGTGACTAAATTAATGAATTGATGGGAAGAAAGTGTTGGAATTAAGCACAGAAAGAATATTTTCAGTAAATTTGACAATGAAGGATTGGTGGAGGGTTGCCTGGGTGGTTCAGTCGGTTAAGTGTCTGACTCCTGGTTTCAGTTTCAGGGTCATGATCTCAGGGCCAAGAAATCAAGCTCTGTGTTGGGCTCCACACTTGGTGGGAAGTCTGCTTCAGGATTCTCCCTCTCCCTCGTTCTCAAATAAATAATCTTTTAAATGGGCTTGCCCGCTCACTCTCAAATAAATAAATCTTTTAAATAAATGAAGGAATGGTGGAAAAGGATGTTATCTGGAAGTGTGTTAGGTTTTTGTTTTCATTCTTATTTTAAATTTGATGGATGTGTGTGCATGTAGGTAAGTTCTTGTTGCAAGCCTTGTCATTCTGTTTGACAAATTGTGGAGAGGAGAGATGGAAGCCATGGCAGCAGAAAGGGATAGGATGAATTAGGAATACCAGGGGAATGCTGCATTTGCCAATTTCCTGTAAATACTCCTACCAGGGCTCATTTCAGGCTACAGATGTGACACTCTTGACCATGGCGTTGAGGGGAGATGTGTTAAGAGTCCATCACTGTGCAGTATTTCCACTGCCTCACAGACCACAGAGATAGTAGTAAAATGAAGTAAACTAATTAGGAAGTGATGAGCTTTGAGTGGTTATCACCTTTGCTTTTAATATGATTTTTAAAATTTTAAGTTGCATTTTCAGTAATGGCTGTATTTAATAACTGGTCTGCAGAATTCCAAAAAATATAAAATCATCATCTTCTGCAAGTCCAGGGTCCCAGGTGAGGACTTGGCTTAGGGGAGGAGGCAGGACACCTATGTCATTTGATGTGGTGCTCACTTCTCTGTTGAACTCTCAGGTGGTGGAAAGATTCTTGCAATTGTTCTTAGACTGTCGATGAAGCACCTTTTGACTTGCTCTGGTGGGGTTTTGGGCTAACACATTGAATCAGATGACATTCTCTTGTAGGTTACATTTTTTTTTTAACCCTGAATGCCAGGGTATTTATTTTAGAAACAATGGTGTCTGAAGAGCAGTATACAGCACAGCTGGAACTGGGTCAGAGTTGTACTAAGTTACCATGTTTATGGGCAAGATGGACCATTTATTTTCCTTCCTTTGGAAAGTTGTCATAAATTTTCCCTCTTTTGAAAGGAAAGGTATTATATTTTTGAGTATACATTTGATTAGTGTTAAAATTATTTTTTGAAAACTGTACATGAACTTTTGTCCAAAGCTGGTCAGGTAAAGCAAATAAAAGTCCAGGAAGTAGTGCTGTCCTAGTTCCCAAGGTCTTGAGACTATGTGTAAGTCACGGCTCTTACAAAGACATGATCTCTGATCTCCTTCAACCTGTGTTTCTCCATCTGCAAATGGGGAAAGCAAATGGGGAAACCCTTTCCTCTCTGCTTGGTTGTCAGGACTAAGAGCAATAGCACAGGTAAGAAGTAGACAGATAGGAGCCGGGCACACAGGTGGCCGGTCAGCGCATGGCAGCCGGCCTTGTCTTGATTGCTAGTTTCTTATTATAACCCTTCTCACTCCTGTGTGGGTTTCTGGACAGCATGCTGCATCATGAAAATGGTGAACCTGCAGGGTGCAGGCAGGGCATGAGGCGTTTGTGTGGGATGGGTTTTCTTTTATGTTTTTTTACTGAACTTCGAGCCTGTTTGTTAGTACACATTTGTACTGCGTGGATGGCATTAGTCTGATAAAAAATTAGGCTGAACACTATGATGTTAACTGTTTTCAGAAGTTACTACACATAGGGAAACATCCCAAGGAAAAAAAGACCCTACATTTATTTAGTTGCTGGTTTTTCTGCGTGAGTTGGTGATTGACTCGGGTAGAAAGTGCAATAAAAAACCTCACACTCAAGGTACATGCTCTGGAATCAGATAAGATTACAGTTGATATTGTGCTTTACTGAATTACTCCATGCAAACTGAGGAATGTTTTGTATGGAAATATTCCTTCCCTTATCTTCTTTATTATGTTAAATTCATTCATATGTAGGTACATTTTCTTTTTCAGATTGGAAAGGTCAGTGAACTCTTATTTTCAGAACTCATAGCAACATTTATATATAACTATGTATATTCAACTTTTCATGTGTATACTTGATTGATTTCATTTTTAAATGACAATGATCACAATAGGCGTTGAAGAACAGTTCTTGGTTCAATAAGTTCTTGGTCATTTCCTCTTTTTTTCACCTGGATCTGTCATGGGTCCTTCATTTAACAGTATTTACTGAGCACCTACTATGTGCCCAGTACCATTTTTGGGCACAGGTGTTGATGTGTGAGGTGTGAGGAATATGGTGGTGAAGCAAATTCAGCTCTGCCATCATGGAACTTGGCTGGATGATGATCATAGTATTTTTTACTTAAAATAAGCTCATTTTGGGGGCTCCTGGGTGGTTCAGTGGGTTAAGCCTCTGCCTTCGGTTCAGGCCATGGTCTCAGGGTCCTTGGATCAAGCCCGGCATCCGGCTCTCTGCTCACCAGGGAGCCTGCTCCCCCCTCCCCCCGCCTCTCTGCCTACTTAGGATCTCTCTCTCTTTGTCAAATAAATAAATTTAAAAATATATTTTTTTAAAAATGAGCTCATTTTCTACCTTTGTGGGCATTGTAGTGGTTAGATTTTTTTCACTTCACTGGGCCTTAAAAGTTTTTCTTGTAAATACCTTACCCAAAGGTATGCAAATCAAGAAACTGAGACAGGTTTAGGACTGGAGAACAGTTTGGCACTGAAGTCAATTTGTGAGGTAATTAAATTCAGGGGACTTTGGGAGGCATATAAATAATTTGACCTTCACTTGTGGAATGGGTAACTGATCTTTTAAGTGATGTTTTAATGCTGGATTTCCGTAGACCTTGCATTACATTCTTTTCCCCCAAAGTAAGAAATGCTGTGCAGATTAAACTCCTGAGATGGGATTTTGTACTTTCATTCACACATATGATTCTGTGAATAGGGCAAGTGTGTTGCAGATCATTATTAATAGTCTTAGCTTTGAGAGGAATTTCGTGAGCTAGCAGAATGTGATTTGCAAGTGATAGAAAAAAAAAATCTGTTGAAAGCTTGTATTACTGACTAATAACCAGGCTATCTTTTATATCCCCTCTTACCCCTAGTTTTACAGACTTTTTCTGTTGACTGGTTTCAGATGAGCCATTTCCAGACTCATTCAGCTGCTGCTTTCCAAAATGAAATGACCAGGAATGCCTGGCTGGTTTAGTCAGGAAGACATGTGGCTCTTGATCTTGGAGCTGTAAGTTCTAGCCCCACATTGGGTGTGGAGATTACTTAAAAATAAAATATTTTTTAAAAAGTCAAATGACTGCGTGAAAGAGGTGTGAAACGTTAACTAATAGGTCTACACAGAAAATCATCCAGCAGTTCCAGGTGAAGTTTGGGGGCTCATAATAATAAATCCCCTCTTTAAAATTTCTTTAATGCAGGTGTGAACCTCAAATGAATCCATGTTAAGAATACAGATCACCTCATGGAAATAGATTTAATAAGATTTTATTATAAAGAGACTGCAGATTCTCTTCAGTTGCTATTTATCATTTTTTTTTCCACTTTGCTTTATTTAAAGATGAACTGGGCCACATTTTGCTAGAGAATTTTCTCTCTTCCTCAGTGGTATAAATTCTTTGGTCTTTTAGTTGTTCTTGGATGGCTGCTTCCCGATCATTATGACTTACTTCAGGGAGGCACATGATGGGTAGAGGGATCCAGGAAAGCAATGACTCTTAGGCTGCATTTTATAAAGACACTAACCAAACCAGCCAGCATAATTATTGTTAAAGTTATTTGTTATGTAACAACTGTGTAACTCTCCACTCTCAACCTATCCTATGGGCACAATATCCCAATGATACTTCTGACTTTTGTTCCATATACCCTGAGCTTTTTCATAGTTTGTCAATTTCTTTTTAACATAGTGATCTGACCATAGCTTTTGCTAAGACTGTGTGCTCCTTTTGGATGTCAGTGAACGACAGACATGCTTAGGGAATGTTAGGCACTGGAGAAAGGAGGTGAGTGATTGCTGTAGGCATTTGTCTTCCTGTAGAGAAAGAAATATTTTACTGGGAAGGGTGGTATTTTGCTAGAGGAGTGATGGAAAGGGTGAGAAATTTCTTTTAAAAAACATTAAAATGGGGACACCCGGGTGGCTCAGTTGGTTAAGCGGCTGCCTTCGGCTCAGGTCATGATCCCAG
>ML110962.1:0-25216 GCA_003697995.1 Taxidea taxus jeffersonii | reverse complement strand
TCTGTCAAGTAAATAAATAAAATCTAAAAAAAATCCCAAAAAACATTAAAATGGGGGCACCTGGGTGGCTCAGTGGGTTAAAGCCTCTGCCTTCAGCTCAGGTGGTGATCCCAGGGTCTTGGGATTGAACCCTGCATCGGGCTCTCTGCTCAGCTGCTTCCTCTTCTCTCTCTCTCTCTGCCTGCCTCACCGCCTACTTGTGATCTCTGTCAAATAAATAAATGAAAAAGAAGAGGCTAAATTATTTTTAAAAAGTAAATGTAAATTAAGTTATTTTTAAGTCTGTGTTGTCAGATTTCTTAATTAGGAAGTGTGTTTATTGCGAAACTATCATTAATGTACCTTTAATATTCATTAGTAGGTTCTATTTACCCAAGCTGGGCTTTCAGATTCTTTTAGAGAAAGTAGCTTTTCCGAAATACAGAACTTACCAGAAAAGTATTCTCTTGTGTGGATAGAGAACTAGAAAAGAATTGTTTTTTCTTCTTACTGTTTCCTAACCATTAGTTGTGAGCGAGATCATTCTTTTTGAACCAGACCTAGCGTATGTGGTGAGGCAGGAATTACCTTGATGAGTTTGTCTGAAAGCTTATTGTAATCTGCTTTAGTTCTTGAACTGAGCTCTGCACTAAAATGGATCATTTCAGTAAAGTGTTCCTTGGATTCATTCAGAACATAGCACTAAAAGCTTCTTCCAAATAAATCACATGCTAAGGAGGCAAAATTCTTTTAATTTATGGATGGCAGTTGGTAGAGTTCCTAACTGCTGACAGCCCCTGGTTCATTCTGTTGAATCTTGATTGGGTACTGATTCTTGGCAATCTTCGATCCCCTGGGAATTTCAGTCAGTGGATGATAAGTTCTTTCCTTCCTCAGTGTAGAGCAATCAAGCTTAGGCATCTGCTTTCCAACTGGATGCACAGGGACATATGTTGAAAGAGAAAACTATCAGAATGTAGGCATTTCTGGTTGGCATGCAGTTTTGTCATTGCCACAATAAGCTCTTCATAGAAGAGGATCCCAGGCCTCCTGCTTTTCCAACCCCTCACCAGCCCCTGTATGGAGCTCTCCACCTCTGTCCTGTGTGTTTAAGAGGCTGGGTGGCCTCCAGGCCACCAAACAACTCTCCTTTGTTACTCCGAGCACAGCAAGGGCTCTTAGGATGTTTAGGGACTTTACTGCTTTCTTTGCTCTTTTCGTTAATGCTACTGACACCCAGCTTAATAATTTTTTTCTCTTTATCTTTCTAAGTGTTAGCCTGCTGAGAGGTTATAGAGTGATTCTAATAGCAGTATCAGTTCATCTTAACATTGTAAACACTCAGGGTGTATATAAATAACCCACGGGAACCTCATGCGACGCCCGGAGATCCATTCATGGTGGCTGCAGATAATTGGGTGGGATTTTCAGCTTGTTGTTCTGAAAATCGTCTGCCACACATTTTGATCTGGTCATATGTTTTGTAGTGTGAATGTAAGAGAATCTTAAAAATATACATACTTGAGAAAAACATTTTTTTTTAATTCAAGAAGAGTTTGGAGGGACTTAAAAAAAAATTTTTTTTATTAACATATAATGTATTTGGAGGGACCTTTTGAGTGGAAATTGTGGAAATACAAATGATTTGAAAATTCCCTTGTTAGAAGAAAGCATGATGCCTTTCAAAATCAGCATCAACCACAGTCGCTCCCATGGAGTGTGCACCTAACCAACCGCCAGAGATCGGGTCACAGGTTTTATGAGCAGCTTACAATTTTCATTTCTAGGAAAACCTATGAGGGAGACAGTCTACAAGGACCATGGGCTCAGACCAGAGTGCCTGGGTTCGAATTCTGTTCCACTTCTTACCATGTATATAGTCTTTGGCCAATTACTTCATCTGTCTGTGTCTGCCGTCCCTGTGGGTAGGTGGCAGTCCTGCCGATACCTACCCCATGAGGTTATCGTGAGGAATGAATGAGTTCATGTAGGAAAAGAGCTTAAAATAGCTTTTCATTAATGGTAGTGCTAGGATTTTGCTTCTCTTCCCCCTCTTGCTTGTTTTATGCCAAAGCCAATGTGGAAGAATTATTGTTTAGAAATCTTCTTTTTAGCACATTCACGTTTATGAAAGAAAGTGGTATAGTCTTGATTTTTACTTGTTTGTGATATTTAGTTGTTTTCTCTTTTTTCATGAGTTTACAATAGTATAAAGGGAAATGATTATTCAAGAAAAACATTCCTGTACCCATCATGGAAAGTTCACTGAAGTTTAGCAGGATGATAGAATTCTCGTGTTAATACTAATTCTTGACTGATGAATACCATGCCCATTATGAATTGTCTCAAAGATGTGTTTAGAGCTTCTTAGTTTATGAGACTAACAGTTGACTTTTTAAAATTCAGAGTTTTAATTTTTTTAGAATTACTACAGAATAAAACATTGCTCTAGTAAGCAAATCATTAGGTTGAAAAAAATAATAAAGACTTAATTTATCAGTCTTTTAGGTAGATGATTAGATAGCCACATAGGAATACATGTTTCATGTTGTAGATTTATGAATTTTTAATGCCATTCATGTTTTTCAAACCGTGATCTTTATTACTTTATATATAATGTAGAAAATATGTATTGATTTTGAAATCACCCAAAGCAGCAGTCTCCATGAGAAGCCTGGCATTAAAGATTTGCTTATAACGATTTAACCTCTAAAAGTATTGGTAAAGTGTTTAAATGGAACATAAGTATGGATTTTAGGGAATGAAGGCGATTAATGTATCATAATTTGGAAGACAAAAACAAAAACAAAAACCCAAACAACCAGCCAGAGTTGGACAGAGGGGAGGAAGTATGTTTGTCTCATGTTAAGAGCGAGACATACCCTCAGCCCCTAATTGAATAAATAATACATTTCAGCTTTTGAGTGGTAGAGCTTTGGGTTCCTGACATTTAAGTCTTTATCATAGATTTTTTTTTCATACTTTGCATTTAGCTCTTTAAGTAATTTTTCTTTGTCAGTGTGGAAGGAATGTGACTTTGTGAAAAGAATTATGATCTGTACTGCAACTACAATGAATGTTTTGATTTTAAAAAGTTGTCTATGGGCACCTGGCTGGCTCAGTCAGTGGAGAGTGAAACTCGTGATCTTAGAGCTGTGGGTTCGCATCCCACATTAGGTGTGGAGATTACTTAAAAAAAATTAAAAATTAAAAATAAATAAGTCATCTGTTTAATTACAGTTTGAGTTTTCATTCAGTCAGTGAAAGGCTGTGTGTTTATCCTCATTGCAACTTGTTTCTCTCTTTTTTAGGATGTATAATTTACAGCTGCAAAGGTTAGGTGAACCTTTCAGATAAATTAAGATTGAGTGCCAATCTCCAGTTATTTTTAAGCAGAAAATACAGGTACAATAATAATTGAGAACTATTGGTTCAAGAGAACATGATGTCTTGAACACTGAAACTGTCATCATTGTCCCTCTTTGCTTTTTGTGAAGAGTCTCAACAATGTAGGGTTGCTAATAGGTTTTTGTTTGTTTGTTTGGAAAAGGAAGAGTTATTTCCCAGGGTGGACTATGCATGTAAAGAAATGAGAGGCACCTCTGGGTAGTGTAAGGAACCTTGGCCTGGTTTGTGGGAAAACTGGGTTCACTCTGATTCTGATTTGTTGGGGTTTTTAGGCCAATTACTTTACTCCCATAGATTTTTGTTTTTCTTACCTGTGACACAACACAAGGGAAACAGGGTGGGCTGGTTTCCAGTCATGTGATACTCTCTGTGAGGCCTGTTTTGACCAGCCCCTTATGAGACTGCTGTCGCTGTACCTCTTTGTGTCTTCCATGGACATGTGTGCTGTTGGAAGGGGGTTGACTGTGCAAGGAGACCACTCGGAGAAATGACCCTCATGCAGGGCTCTCAGGAGTAACTAAATGGACCGTGGAGGACATTTTGCTAATGTGCATTGTCATTTCCTTTTCCGTCTTGAATTCTTGATTACCTGAAGTCTTTAGAACTTAAGTGAGATGTGTTGATGAAAACTGTCAATATGGGAAAAGATCAAATTTTGCCTTCAGTTGTCCTAGTTGTAATCAGTGTCGTGCCTTTGGAAGCTGACTCCTGCTGCTAACTATTCAGAGGCAGTTTGTTGATTCATTTCATAATAAACATTTATTAAACACTTGGTACAAAAATGTCTTAGGGATCATTTGCTTGCAAAGAACAAAGGCTTTTGAAAACTTTCTTCAGCAAATTAAGGCATTTGTTAGAAGGACACGCTGGAATGTACCAGCACCCCACCGTGGAAATCGAGCCTGGGTTTGTTAGGGACACAAAAACTGGCAAAGTCAGCAGATTTATTTTCTGCCTCTTTGGGGCTTCGTGGTCTCTTGATTTTTAAAAAAAAATCCATGTTGCTTTCCTTTTCACCTCTTTTTAAAGACTAGCTTTTCTTAATTTGTTCAGTACAGAGCTGCCTCAGTCCTGGCTTCACACAGCCTCCCAGCTCAGTTCCGCAGAAAAGGGCCTAGATTCACTGGGTCCTGACTGCAGAGTCCTAAAAGGGGAACTGATTGGCCCAGCGTCGATGTGCTTACAGCCCCGGAGAGAAGTTGTACAGATAGATAAGGTCACCTGTGACAGTAAGTGCGGTTAGATACCTGCGCACTGAAGGACGGATACACACAGCCACATAGCGTGTCTGCTTGGGAAATCTGACATGAGCCGTGTTGTCACAGATGAACCAGTGAACTGAAGAAAGACAGGACAGCTCTCCAGGCAGAAAGTACAGCGTGAGGGAGAACGTGGCAGCACGCACCTGCAGAGCGTGCATGTGTGTGTGCACGCACGTGTGCCTGTGTTCATGCATGTGTGTGTGCATGTGTGTATGTGTGCACGTGTGTGTATAACAAGCAGCTCAGAACTCGAGTAGTGGGAGATGAGGGTGAGAAGGTTGGCAGGAGCCCTGTCACAGAGAAATTTGGGAGAGATGCCGGGGACTTTGACTCATAAGGAAGGGCAACAACAGGTGCAGGGCAAACTCGTCTTTGTTTTGGATCACGCATATGAGAAGTCTGAGCATAAAGCTGGATGGAGCATAATTTTTTAAGAAACTTTAAAATTTTAAGAAAAATTTTTTAAGAAACATTTGATGTTATTTGTATACTTTTGAGAATGACAAAGCAGTAATTCTGAGATTTTTAGCATATTTGTATCCTGCATATCTGTGAAAACTCCATATTTTCTCTTTTTCTATAAAGATTGTACCTTATATAAAATTTTTTCTACACATTTTTGTAATTTTGGAAGAATTATTATATTTAAGATCAGTTACCAGGAGCCTTAAGAGTGCATTTGCTCGTGGTAGGGAGAGGCTGTACCATTTACCCACACCTGTTAATTGATTTATGCCTTTTTGATTTATGATTTGCTTCTAAAGAATAGAAATTAATGGAAACTTCACAGAGGTGATAATCCCTTCCTATTATGCATTCAGTATGCTAAGTTTGATATAATTTTGATTTCTGGTTTCTGATTAAAATAATCATTTCTTCTTATGTGTATTGTGTCCAAGCAGCTGTTGTGTTTTGTATTGGCACAGATAATTGCTTTTCTACTTGGCAAAGAAAATGAGCAGATGCAAAACAAATATCTTCTCCTGGCATGGTCGATTGGAAGCTCTGCAGCCCAGTGTTGACGACATTTTCATAAGTGATACAGCAAGTGCAGCTCAATGTCAGACTGTAGCTGTTAACTGCCAAGTATTCACTGTGGCCAAGATAAATTCTAACCAAATTTGTGTATTCGACTTAGATTTTGAGCTTGAAAATAAGAAACAGTTTAGTTTTCCCATGAGGAAAATAGTATGTTGACATGAAGGCCTCTATTGATGCAACTGCCCCCAAAAGTGATTCTAGAATTTCCATCTTTGTTTACTTTTAGCATTGGTGGAATAATGGTATGCTTGGTGGTTAGGTGCATGCCTCTTGGAGTCACACAAAATGGATTTAGGTCCCAGATTTCTCATTTAGTAGCAGTATAAACTTTGGATTAAGTGGTTTCCACATCCATAAAATAGGAGTAATCACTTCTTAGAAATGGCATGAAATATTTAAAGCATGAGGCCCAGTACAACACAGGCCCAGTTAGCACTTGTGCACAAATCTGAAAATGTCCAGTCTCTGCATTTGGGCATGGGGGAGATAAGCTGTCTGCCTAATATATCTGTGGTGCTACTTTTCAATGTCTTCAGAGTTCTGGCTTAAGTAGCCATTGTCCATTCCATTGGGAGGTGAAAGATAGGCAACATGGATTGCCTATTTCAAGCCAGGAAACAAACTTTTAATTGCCACCAAGTCCTTGGGAAGTAGGTCTTCCCACCACATTTACATATATGTGAAAGGTCAGGCTCACAGAGTGCATAATTTTCACATCATTACATAGCTAGAATGCTGAAGATTCCGGATTTGAACCCACATCCATTTGATTCTACCATATCGGTTAGCAAGGTCAGGCCCTTTACAATGTTTCCTGGAAAGATTTATAAGAAGCTTCTAGAAAGAACTATTGTGGGAAGGCAGAAGTATACTGAGAACATCAACCTATTCCTTTTTTTTCTACATATCATGGAGCCCAAGTGGCTTTAGCCATTTTACATGTTGGCCGCTGATGACGCTGTGGTTGGCTCTTGGCCATATCCTCATCATGCTGGAGATATGGGGGATTTCACTCTTTGTAGCACCCAGCTTAGCACTTTTGAGAAAACTGTTCTTCATTTTAAAGTGAAATGCTAGGTGGGATGTGTCACATTTCATCAGGAAGCAGTCATCAAATACCACTTTTCTGTAAAGCAAAGTTCTGTAAAGCAACAGTGAGCTAGCTGTTCAGTTATAGATGCAGTCCTGGGTCCCTGATTATTGTATCTGCTGAGTTTTCTGCTGGATAGTGGTGTTTCTCTTCAGGGAAACTTCTCTATATGTGACATTTTTGAAAGATAGTGTGTGTGTGTGTGTGAGAGAGAGAGAGAGAGAGAGAGAAAGGTAGAAATAATATTGCTTTGGATTTTTAAAAAAGATTTTATTTATTTGAGATTTTATTTATTGAGAGAGAGCATGAGTGGGGAGAGATAGAGGGGGATGGAGAAAAAATCTGAAGCAGACTCTGCACTGAGCATGGAGTCCAGTGTGGGGCTCAATCCCATGACCATGAGACCATAGGCTGCGCCAAAACCAAGAGTCGGATGCTTAACCCACTGAGCCACCCAGGGGCTCCTGCTTTGTGGACTTTCGATTGGGACTTCTAAAGTTAATGTATATCGGAATATTACTCAGCTATAAATAAGAATGAAGTCTTGCCATTTATAATAACATGGGTGGGCCTAGAAGGTATTATGCTAAGTGAAAGACAAAGAAAGAAAAATACCATAGACTGGGTGATGGGTGTTAAGGAGGGCACGTGCGGTGATGAGCACTGGGTATTATATGCAACTAATGAATCATTGAACTCTACGTCAGAAACTAATGATGTACTGTGCAGTGGCTAACTGAACATAATAAAAAAGAAAAGGAAAAAGAAAAATACTATAGGATTTCACTTACATGTGGAATCTGATAAACCAACAAAAGCAGAGACAGACTCATAAATACAGAGAACAAACTGATGGTTGCGGGGGATGGGGGTGGGGGAGGGAGACAGGCAAAATGGGTGAAGGAGAGTGGGAGGTTCAGGCTCCCCGTTCTGGAATGAATAAGTCATGAGGATAAAAAGTACAGCATAGGGAATACAGTCCATGGTATTGTCATTGTGTTGTATGGTGTCAGTGGCTATGCTTGCGGAGAGGATAGCATACAGTACGGAGTTGTAATTGTTGAATTGGAGTTGTAGTTGTTGAATCGCTATGCGGTGCACCTGAAACTAATGTAACATTGTGTCAACCACAATTCAGTTAAAAAAAAAAGTAAAGAAACTCAACTAAAGCCCTGTAAATGAATGTGAGAAAAAGAGTTCTGTCCCTGAAGAATCTGCTATTTAAGAATCTGCTGTTATAGAGGGACGCCTGGTTGGTTAAGCGGCTGCCTTCGGCTCAGGTCATGATCCCAGTGTCCTGGGATTGAGTCCCACATCGGGCTCCTTGCTCGGCAGGGAGCCTGCTTCTCCCTCTGCCTATGCCTGCCTCTCTGCCTGTGCGCTCTCTCTCTCTAACTAATAAATAAATAAAATCTTAAAAAAAAAAAAAGAATCTGCTGTTATAGAAATCCAAAACAGTAATGAATACTTTGGGAGACGGACCATTTACTATCCTGGATTAGAAACACGGAAACACAGGCAGTCCAGATATCTTTTTTTTTTTAAGATTTTATTTATTTATTTGACAGAGATCACAAGTAGGCAGAGAGGCAGCCAGAGAGAGACAGGGAAACAGGTTCCCTGCTGAGCAGAGAGCCTGATGCGGGGCTCCATCCCAGGACCCTGGGATCATGACCTGAGTTGAAGGCAGAGGCTTTAACCCACTGAGCCACCCAGGCGCTCCTGTCCAGATATCTTATTATGAGCTCTGAGTGCTGATCATCACGAGGGTCCCCACTGAGCGTATATAGGCAATAGTCAAACTATCCACCACCAAGAGAACCTCAAAAAAGAAATAACTTGCTGACCCTCAGAAAACACAAACATGAACTAGAGATTTTAAAACAGAATTCATGAACCCTACTATGGCACTCTTAAAGGAGAAAATGAATTGGAAGCTTTCACTGATAATGATGGCCCAATATTGTTTTCTCAACTCATCATTCATCATTCAATTGATGACTCACTCATTCATTCAGTAATTATTTATTGTCTACCTGTTTTGTGCCTCGTAGGGAAATAATGATGAATAAAACAACACATACAGGAGAAAGAAAAACTCAGCAGAGTTCATGCATATCTGTGAAACCATTCACTGCGGGCATGCCGAAGCGATTCATTGTGGTCACAGTGGTACACTAGTCAGGTTGAGAGGAAGATACAGAGATTTCCCATCAGCCTGCCCCCACACATGCATAGCGTCCCCATTATTAACTTCACTCACCAGACTGGAACATTTATCACTAAGGATGAGCCTGCACTGACATGTCATAGCACCCATTGTTCATAGTTTACATAGGGTTCCTTCTTGGAGTTGTACATTCTGGGGGTTTGGACAAAGGTATAATGACACGGATTCATCATTGGAATATCTTAAAGAGTAATTTTACTGTCCTAAGAATCCTCTGTGCTCCCCTATTCATCTCTCCCCAGCTCCCCACCCCTGGTAACAACTGCTCTTTTTACTGTCTCCATAGTTTTGCCTTTTCTAGAATGTCAAATAGTTGGAATCATACAGTATGCAGCCTTTTTAGATTAGTGTCTTCCTCTTAATAATATACATTTAAGTTTTCCTCATGCTTTCTTATGGCTTGATAGTTCATTTCTCTTAGTGCTGACTAATCCATTGTCTGGATGCCCCACAGTTATTCCACTCACCTACTGATGGTTACTTCCAAGTTTGGGCTGTTACGAATAAGGTTATTATAAATATCTGTGTGCAGGTTTTGTATGGGCATAAGTTTTTAACCCTTTTGGATAAATATTAAGGAGTGCAATTGCTGGATCCCATGGTGTGTGTGTGTTTAGTTTTGTAGGAAATTGCCAAACTGTCTTCCAGAGTGGCTGTACCATTTTGCATTACCACTAGCAGTGAACCAGAGTTCCTCTTGCTCCACATCTTCATCAACATTAGGTGTTGTTCAGCTTTTGAATTTTGGCCATTGTAATATGTATAGTGGTATCTCGTTTTTATTTTCAGTTTTCTGATAACATATAATGTGGAACATCTTTTCATATGCTTATTTGTCATCTGTATTTTCTTTAATGAGGTACCTATTAAGGCCTTTGACCCATTTTGTAATCAGATTATTTGTTATTGTTGAGTTCTAAGAGTTCTTTATATATTTTGGGTAATAGTCCTTTATCAAATTTGCCTTTTGAAAACATTTCCTCCCAGTCTGTGGCTTATTATCCCAGTCTCTTAACATTTTTCACAGGGCAAAACTTTTTAAATTTTAATGAAGTCCAGCTTATCAGTTATTTCTTTCATGGATCATGCCTTTGGTGTTTTATCTAAAAATCATCTTCATACTCAAGCTCATATACGCTTTCTCCTATGTTATCCTCTAAGGATTTTATACTTCTGTATTTTATATTTAATTCTGTGATCCATTCTGATCTATGAGATCTGTGTCTAGATTTACTTTTTTTCCATATGGATACCCAGTTGTTCCAGTACCAATTGTTGAAAAGAATATCTTTCCTTTATTGTATTGAATATCTCTTTTGTCAGAGATCAGATGATCATGTTTATGTGGGTCTATTTCTGTAATCTTTTTAAAGATTTTATTTACTTATATTTCAGAGAGAGAGGGCAAGCAGGGGGAGCAACAGACAGAGGGAGAAGCAGGCTCCATGTTGAGCAAGGAGCCCAATGCAGGACTCCATCCCAGAACCCTGGGATCATGACCTGAGCAGAAGGCAGATGTTTAACCAGCTTAGCCATCCAGGCGTCCCTATTTCTGAAATCTTGATTTTGTTCCATTGATCTGTTGTCTGTTTTTTCACTAATACAATACTGTCTTGATTATTGTAACTTTATAGTAAGTCTTGAAGTTGGGTAGTGTTAGTCCTCCAACTTTATTCTTCTCCTTCAGTATTTTGTTGGCTACTCTAAATTTTTTGCATCTTCATATAAACTTTAGAATCAGTTTGTCCATATCCACAAGATAATTTGCTGGGATTTAGATTGGGATTGCATTTGAATCTGTAGACGAAGTTGGGAAGAACTGAATTCTTGTCAAAAGTGAATCTTTCTGTCCATGAACTTAGAACAATTTTCCATATATTTAGTTCTTTAATTGCATTTATCAAAATGTTGTAGTTTTCCTCATATAGATCTTGTACTTATTTTGTTAGGTCTATACCAAAGTATTTCATTTTTTAGGTTGCTAATGTAAATGGTATTTTGTATTTAATTTAAAATTCCGTGTTCATTTCTTATATACAGGAAAGCAATTGATTTTTATATTTTAACCTGGTGTCCTGCAACCTTACTATAATCGCTTATTAGTTCCAATAGGTTCTGTTTTGTGTTTGTGTTTTTGTTTTTGTTTTGGTCTGTTCCATTGGATTTTCTACGCAGATTATGCATGTAGTCTGTTATTCATATCATTAGTTTTTATTTTTATTTTTTAGAGGAGAAATTTTAAGTAAGGAAAGGCTGCTTTTGTTTTTTCCTTTTTTGGGACTGAGAAATTTAAGATATGCAGGTGAGTATGAAAAGATAATATAACAAGCACCCATATTACATTCGGTTATGTTTAATTCCAGGATTTTTTTTCTTTTTTCCTCTAAGGAATGGGACTATATTGGTATAGCTGAATTCTACTTTAATAGTGCCTTTGGTTCCATTTCCTTTGCTGTCTCCTCAGAGGCAGTAGCTGTCCTGGGTTTTATGTGTACAGGCTCTTTTCTAAGACCACATCTTTCCCACTGAAATTATGCTTCAACCTCTGGTTAATCTGGTTAGATAGTTGATTTCCACATAGAAAGTTGATTGAAAGGTCTTATGTGGCTGGGGAGAAAATGTACCCATGGGAATCTCCAGGTTTTACCTTATTTTAATCTCCCTTTTTTTTTTTTTTAGAGTCTATCTATTTATTTGTCAGAGAGAGCTCATGCGCACAGTAGGGGGGAGGGCCAGAGGGAGAAGCAGGCTCTGTGCTGAGCAGGGAATCCAATGTGGGACTCCATCCCGGGACTCTGGGATCATGACCTGAGCCGAAGGCAGATGCTTAACCAACTGAGCCACCTAGGCTTCCCTATTTTGATTTCCTTAACCTAAAGTCTGTAATAGACCTAAGGAGTCTATTTGGATCTGGAATAATCCAGGGAGATCTATTCTGGGAAAGGCCCAAGTTATGTGAGGCTGATTGAGAGATTTCTTGTTTTCTCCTGCTTTCTTGTCACCTGTTACAACATCTGCTGTGCAGTTGATTCTCAGCTGGGCCTAGGTGGATGTGGCTCTTCTGGCCTCCTGATCCCAAGACCCTCTTGATCCCTTAGTCCATCAGAGCCAACAGGGACCCTTAGCAGCACTCATTCAGCTTTTGAGGTCTTGCATTGGACTTATAAGTGCAGTCAACATTCTTCCTTGTCCATCAACCTTTATGCTAGAGTGTTTTTTGAAAGGTCATCACCTCAGTGACTATAACTTCACAAGTATTTACTGAGCACATGCTAAATGATGAGGTGACATTTCTCTTACCAGATGTAATACTGAATTCCAATAACTAATTCCGCAGAGTATATTGAGTATAATTAGTAACAATAACTGAGTTATTGAGTGTTTGCTGTATTCACCCACTGTTTTAAGAGATTTGCATATATTAACTCACTTAATCGTCATGACAGCTCTATGGTTTGATGCCATTATTGTTTGTATTTCACTGGTGTGATAATGGGGACCCAGAGGGGGTCGTATTTTGCCCTGAATAACAGAGCTAATACATGAGCCTGCAAGTCACATTCCTACAGCCTGGCTCCTACGTCTTTACTCTTAAAATCAGTTCACTGTATTTTTCCTCTGAAAAGAGAAAGCTGGTTTTGGTAAGAAATTTCATAACCTCAGAAAGCATTCAGGTTGCCAGTTGAAAGATGCTCCTTTTTGCAGAAAGCGGAGGTTATATGCAGTCATGCCTTTATGAAGGTCCAGCCTTCCTAAGGGGGCATTGGTGTTGCCTTCCATCATGGGCTTTACCTCTGCTCACCTAAATCAGCTTAGTCCTGGGCTTTAATGAGAACACTGTGGGTATATGATTGGTTGTTTCACTATGAAATATTTTTAACTAGTCTGGAATAGCCTGGTTATTATGGTAGAAGTGAAGTACTGTGGAGAAGAACTCACACAAACAGATCTACCAAATTATGTTAGGACTGTGTTTACAACCAGTTGGAAGAGCCCCGGAGGTTCCAGATAATCCCCTGAATCGCAGTACAGCTTGAAGTGGCAATGGATGTCTTGAGGCAGAAGGAATCATGCTTCCTAGAAGTATTGACCATAATCGCATCTGTTATCAAAAACAAAAGAAGAAAAAAAACTCCAATTGATCAATATTGAAATTAAAGTAAAATTAAGTAATTTTTAAAAATGAGCTTTTTGAAAAATTGCTAGTGGCAGTCCAGTATGAAAAGCGTGGCAAATTTGTGTATTCTTGTAAAGTCTTTTGCTCAGATATTTCCATAATGTGATTCATAATGCATATATATTTTCCATTTGGTTTATGGAACTGTCAAAGTAACTTACTATCTTCTAGCTTACTTCCACAGCCCAAAGGAAGAGTGTGCCAAACATGAGGAAGTGAAAGGAGAAAGACTGATATTCTGGGAAGGGGTCAGGGATTCATCCATGTGAAAAGTTCTTGCATCTCCTAGAACCCACTTGAAAAAAATCAGAGCATGCCAGCTATTCTTCAAAAGGCATGTGGCCCAATGAGATACCACCTCACACCAGTTAAAATGGCTAAAATTTAACAGATCAGGAAATGACAGATGTTGGTGAGGATACAGAGAAAGGGGAACCCTCCTATCCTGTTGATGGGAATGCAAACTGGTGCAGCCACTCTGGAAAATAGTATGGAGGTTCCTCCAAAAGTTGAAAATAGAGCAAGCAATCGCACTACTGGATATTTACCCTAAAGATACAAATGTAGTGATCTGAAGGGGCACTGCTGCTCCCCAGTGTCTATAGCAGCAATGTTCGTAATAGTCAAACAATGGAAAGAACCTAGATGTCCATCAACAGATGAATGGATAAAGAAGATGTGGTATATATACAATGGAATACTATGCAGCCATCGAAAGAAATGAAATCTTGCCAATTGCAACAACGTGGATGGAACTAGAGGATATTATGCTGAGCAAAATAAGTCAATCAGAGAAAAACAATTATCATATGATCTCTCTGATATGAGGAATTTGAGAGGCAGGCAGGGTGTGTTGTGAGGGATAGGGAAGGAAAAAATGAAACAAGATGAAACCAGAGAGGGAGACAAATCACAAGAGACTCTTAATCTTAGGAAATAAACCGAGGGTTGCTGGAGGTTGGTGGGGAGGGATAGAGTGGCTGGATTATGGACATTGGGGAGGGTATATCATATGGTGAGTGCTGTGAAATGTGGTATGGTGAGTACTGATGATTCACAGACCTGTACCGCCGGGGCAAATAATACATTATATGTTAGTAAAAAAACAAAAACAAAAACAATTATAATCATAAAAAAAGGCATATACCTGTACTGCTCCCCCCTGCTTGTGCTCGCTCCCTGGCTCACTCTCTCAAATAAAGAAATAAAATCTTTTAAGAAAATAATAAAAAGAATTAGAAGCAAACTTCGTTCAGCAGAAATAAATAAGCCCTGTGGATATCGCACTCATACCTCCCTGAAGTTTAAGAGACACATGAAAATGTAAGAAGGCAAAAGGCAGTACTGGATTAGGAAAGAATGAATCACAGTTTGAATAAATACCTTTTTTCTGCTTGGTGAAAAAGCAGATGTACCAACATATATTTTAGGGCACATTAAGTTCTTGGGTTGAGTGAGAGGGATCATTGCATTATGCAAATGTCCGAAGACTCCAGCAGTAATAGCAGAAGGAAGTTATTTTCGTTAGTGAAATGTTGGATATATATCTTTAAAGAAAAATAAGTAAACATCTTCACGTGCATTAATGTTCTGTGGGAACTGCAATTAAAAAATGGCCTTAGGTTGTCAAAACAAAGAAATGCGAAGCTTTCCAAGAAAAACAATAGAGTGACTGCAGAGCAATATTGAAACAGGTGAAGAAAAGAACATGATGTACCGTGTACAGAAAAATTATTGATGGTGCAGAAACTGAATGGAAGACTGATAAGGAGTGAATAGAAAAGTAGCTCATAAGAAATTCTAGCTCACATCGAGGCGTAGAGCCAACCTGATTGCAAATTCTGTCAGGTTGCGACCAGGAGAGGGAGAAGGCAGAATGTGTTCAGAAGATGGAAATTTTTATCAAAATGTGTTAATTCAGGAAGAAGAAGAAACATGAGTGTGGTAACAGCTGGGACCTTCGTCGACCTCTTGAGACCTCTCTGGGCCATCAGAATGGCTGTTGATCTTTGACCCTTAGGGATAAAAAAATGTGATCAATAAATAAACTTCCTACAAGGTATTAAGGGTTCCCCTTTTATTATGGCTTTTATGTCAACCAGGGACATTCTCATAAGTGATGCTTTGCGGACAGTGCGGCCCTGGGCCTGGGGAGGCTGACTCTGGTGAATGTGGTGACTCTCTTAGGGCTGTGGGAATGCGGGAAGGAGAGCCAGAGGCAGTGCTGGGCTCAGCCCGCCCATTTCTGACACACCTCTGCCACCCGGGCCGACTGCAACAAGGCAAGTCAGCTCATCTCTTTCCACTTCCATTTTGCTTGTAAAGTGTAGCTGATGGAGTTGTTTTCAGGGTTAACTGGATAATCATCCGTGCCTAGCATTCTGCGTTTAATGATATGCTAGTTGCTTTTTCTTTCCTCATCTCGCTTAAGCCTCATACTAACATACCCGGGCTGGCTGGATTATTTCCATGTTTTACGTGTGAGCTGAGTTCAGAGAAGATGGCTTGTCAGGGGTAACATATACCGTCATCATTTGAATCCAGGTCTTCTACACACACGTCCTTGTTTGCTGTACCCTGGAGTTTAGCATATGTAAGAGCAGACACGGGCACACGGTGGGGAACTGACAGCAGAGGACAGGCAGACATCATCCTGGAAGCCCTTGGGTGTTAGGGAATGATGTGGTTGGGTAAGAAGTAAGTTCAAATCTGTACTGTTGCATTGAGAAGGTGGCAAAAAGGGAGTGTGGTGGATAGGGCCGGATGGGGCTTGGGGTGTTGCTTGACAGATGAGGAGATCATCACGTCACTTCACACCACAGCGCCTGTAATGGCAACACAAGCTCTAGACCCCTCAGCATGGCTAATAAGGAACAAATGTACAATATCTCTCTTTATCCCCAGATACAAGCTAAGCACTGTGGTAAGAGTTTTTTATTTATTGATTTGTTTGTTTGTTTGATAGACAGAGATCACAAGTAGGCAGAGAGGGAGAGAGAGAGAGGAGGAAGCAGGCTGTCCGCAGAGCAGGGAGCCTGATATGGGGCTCGATCCCACGACCCTGGGATCACGACCCGAGCCAAAGGCAGCGGCTTTAACTCACTGAGCCACCCAGGCGCCCCAAGCACTGTGGTAAGAGTTTTATTATTTATTGCTTAGAGAACTTTTTTGAGATAAGTACTGCTATTATCAACATTTTATGGACGTGGAAACCCAGGGTGGTAGGTAGCGGAAGTAGGTTTAGAACAGGATTTGTCTGGCCTGGGAGGCAATCTCTGAATCTCTCATAGTGCCTTTCTCTTGGCATTTGGAGATGGGTTGGCTGTGAGCCCATCGCTTTATCTTCATTTCCCAATGCTTTCCTACGTTTACTCAGCCAAATGGCTTTCCTCGCTTCCACTGAACTACCTTGTGTTTCTGACTGCCATTCTTGTCATTCATGTCTGTGTCTTCTTTTCCACTCACTCAGTAATTTCTTCCTGCCTTTGAACCCTCTTGAGCATGCTGCCCCGTCTGGTTGTCTTATCCTAAGACCCATTGCACTTGGTAATGCTTTACTGATTTTGCAATTATCACTTTCTACCATGTATTTGTAACCTTTACTACGGGTGCCCTTTTCAAAAAGATTTTAAAGCCTTTGTGGTGTGAGTTTTTTTTAAAAAGAAACCCCAACAGCATTTAAACCCTATCTCACACATGGTTTCTATTGAACATTCTTCAGTTGACTAATTCCAGGAAAAGAATATTTTGCTGAAGTGAAGTAATCATAATACATTTCCAAGCTTCTGGGAATTAGACTAGCATTGCTTGAACATCGTAGTAGACAACAAGGAATGAGCAAAAGAAACTAGCAGCCAAGAAAAACTGTACAGTAATGGAAGGAACATACTGGAGCCACATGGGAATTGATATTCTGGTTTAGAAGAATAAGGTCAGCTGTGCCAAAAATCTAAATGTGTAGCAAAAAGTGGCAATTAAAGTGACTGGAAAAAAATCTGTGTACATTTGTATAGCTCTATAGCAGCGTTCCATTGCCTTTTTTGTATCTTACCAACCCCAAGCATGAGCATTTTTTCTATATTGGTATTATTTGGTTATTGGGCTTCTTTCAAGTAAATGAGAGGAGAAAATAAAATTAATGTTAGATTTGGAGACCACTACCATTTCTTAATAGTACTTGCTTAAAAGGAGTAGTTTGTAAAGTTTTTTCTATTTTTTCTTTTCTTCTTCCTTTCTTTCTTTCCCTCCCTCCCTCCCTCTTTCTTCCTTCCTTCCTTCCTCCCTTCCTTTCTTTCTTTCTTCCTTTTTCTTTCTTTTCTTCCTATTTCCAAGAACATAAACCATACTCTTGGCTGCTTTGTTATTATGTTGTTAAAAATCCTCTTGCTAGACTTTTAGACTATTATTCAGCTCATTTCTTTTTTGAATTAAATTCTCTTTTAGTAAGAGCTAGAGTTCCCTGACAGAAAACTGCAGAAAATAGATTTTCATTAATTTGACTTTACTACTCACTAGTTACTTAACTCTTTCAAATTTGAAATCATGACCTACCTGAAGAATATGTAGAGTCCACTCCTGTTACATTTAGTGTTAATAAATTTCCTTGCAGGAGGACCTATTGTATTTTACTTTGCCTAGAGCAAAGATTTAAAAACTCATGCTGGATGTTTAAAAATTCTAACAAAAATAACGAACACAATGAGGACATTTCCCCCCTTTTGAGCAAATACTAAGTGGAATTTTTCATTGTGATCATTCCTGTTTTTATATCCCAAATGAATCAGTACTAAGTTGACCTTTAAGATTTTGGAACCTAAGATTTTTACATTACATTAGTACAGATTTTCTAGCCTTTATTCAAATTGGGAGCAAGTGAAGGAAGAGCAGGCAAAAGCATCTGTTAATATCAGGAAGTAATGGTTCATCTTAGGGCTAATGCCCACCATCCTCTGTCCTCTATTGTGTGTGGCTATGCTGTCATCCCTTGCTGATCCTTCAGAGATGGCTCTAAATGTGGAGTCTCTGCTTGCTTGCAGTAAATCTGACTTTTTGGGAAGGAAGAGTGGGAGAAAAGAATCGATAAACATCTCCAGGTCTCTAGGCATGGGTATTATTTTGATGAAACTTTCAAGCAGATGTGAAAAGATGATTTTGCAAAGCCTCAAGCTTAGAATTTTAAGTGACACATATTACTGATAAGACATAGCTTAATCCGTTTCCTATGAAATGGGGTTGTTTTCCACAAAATGCTTTTTTTTCTTTTAAGATTTTATTTATTTCTTTGACAGACAGAGATCACAAGTAGTCAGAGAAGCAGGCAGAGAGAGAGAGGAAGGGAAACAGGCTCCCTGCCAAGCAGAGAGCCCGATGTGGGGCTCGATCCCAGGACCCTGAGACCATGACCTGAGCCGAAGGCAGAGGCTTTAACCCACTGAGCCACCCAGGTGCCCCCACAAAATACTTTTTAAAAGAAAGCGCCAGCCAGACTATCTGTGAGGGGTCATTCTTCTGTAGAGGAGAGGACTAACACTGCTTGCCGTGGTTTGATCTGATAGGAATGCTGCAGAACTCCCCTTCCTGTGTTTATTTTTTATAAATCTTATTTTCTCAGTTGAGATGTTTTCAAAACATTTGACTTTATTCAATGACAATAAGTAGATTTGGATTCAAATCCATAAAGCGCTTGTTTCCTGCGCTCTCTCACGAGGTTCCAGTTCACTGGTGTGCTTTATCTCTCACCCTGCGTCCTTACTGCATGTCTGCTGCATGTAACCAGCAGGCTCTTGGTGCAGCCCGTGGCCAGTGCTTTGGAATTCAGGACCGAGAAGTTTTAATGAAAAGAGGATATTATATTTATCCATTTAGAAGGGTGTCTGCTCTGAGCCACACACAGCCTCGGGTTTAGAATATAAATGCCCTGAGTGCAGGGACTTTGTCATTTTTATTTTCCCTCTGCATCTTCCATAATGGGCATAATGTCTAGGATTGTTGACATGCAGGGATATTTATTGAAGGGATGGAAGGAGACATGGAGTATTGCTCCAGAGTCACATCAGCAAAGGGGTGGCACATTCAGACTAGGATAGTGGGACAAAGCCTCTTTGCAGAGGATCTCTTACAGATGAGGGCAGTCACAGAAGAAGAGCTCTTCCCTCCCAGAACCTGGGAAGAAAAGTGAGATTGAGACGAGTTTGTTGGAGTCATCAGCCCATCTAGGGTGACCGGACAAGCAGGACACAGGGGCAATAAATACCCTAACCTCTCTTTCCTCTTATCCCAGGGCTCCCCATCATGAACTAGAGGGTAGGGTGGCCAGTGAGGGCAGCCTTATGGTGCTGGGAGAGTTCTCAGATAGGCAGATGGAATTCTGTGCTAGGAAGGAGCTCCCAGCCTATCAAGGAGATGGAGGAGTAAGCAGACATTTTATCACAGAGTAATAAGGGAAAATTAATTGAACGCCCTCACAAGAACACTATGCGATAGGTATTGTCATGATTTTACAGATGGAAGCGGAGAGGTAGCAAGGGTCAAATAGAAAGTGAAGGAGTCAAAGTGGGACCTGGGCAGTTTGTCTCTAGGTCTGTCTGGATTTTAAGGATTAAACAGTGTGGTGTGGAGCTGTGATTTTCAAAAGAATATATAGGAAACCTGGGGATCTTGTTTAAAACCAGTTCCTGATTTTGTTGGCCTGAGGTGGGGCCTGAGCATCTGCATTTCCACCAAAGCCTGTTGAGCTGCTTTGTGTGGTGAGGGATCAAGGACGTGGAGAGAGAAAAGTGAAGTCCAGTCATAAGGATAAGACTCTGGTTAGCTCAATTCAGTTCATCTCCTTGCCATTCCTTTTCCCGATGGGTGCCATGAGCAGGTGGCATGATTTTGAAGTCCCAGCCAAGCTTGCCAACCTTGCACTGCCCTCTGCTCCCCCACCCCGATTTCAGACTTGGGGGGCCCCTTGCTAAAGCCTCCATTGGTGCTGCCCTCCAGGTCCTGACCAGCTGGGAGGCTCTAGACAGGGGAGCCTCCCTGCAGGCTGAGCTCCGATGACACTGCGGGAGCTTCGGGACAGACGGGCTGCTCTGCGAGCGGCTGTCTCCTTCCACATCTGAGAGGCTCGCCAGCATCTGGCAAGGCTCGGTTGTGCCTCATGGATTCTCATTCCCTGTCGCAGCTGATTAGGGGGCTGGATCTAAGCACAGAGCCTTGGACTCAAGGCACCACGTTGCATCTTTGGAGTGCAGGCTGTCATGGCAGCCCCAGACTGTCCTGTTCCTGTGAAGAGACCTCCCGTGTCTTCACAAGGCTTCTGTTTTAAAAGGCCTGGCCAGCGAGAAGCAACTTCCCTGCGTTGCTTCAGTTGGAAGCAGAGTCAGTTCTCTGCCTAAAATTCGTAATTTGAACATTATTTTTCCTCTCGCGATGGCTGGAGAAAGCCCTTGCTGCCAAGAGCACCTGCAAGTTGGAAGTGATAAACCCTCAGTACTAAACCCTGAGAACAAATGTCCATGTTTTGATGGCTTGGGTTCTCAGGCTTTCCACTTGTGATCTGGGGCTTCCATCTCATTGTAATCCCCAGCAATATATATAATATGCAAAATATCCAACTGTGTGTTTCAGAAAAATCAGTCTGGGACCACAACACAGAGCCGCCCTTTCTCTTTTCCTTCCTTGTGCTTTGATCACACAGGGCTCTAGCACATGCTCAATACATCCCACGTCAAATTACTCCAGATGCAGCCTCCTGCAGCACCATGTGTATGGGGTCCTTGCTGCATTTTGATGTTGGAGGTGATTTAATTGCCTTCGATGATGCTGTCAGCCGAATCAGGCTGGAGGAGCATGTTATTCCCCTGCTCTGCTCAGCAGTGCCTTCTAGAAGGTTGTGGAGAAGGATGTTTGCTGTCCTGTTACCATGTGTACAGGATCCATTATCTCTTAACTGCATCAAGAGCTACTTAGAAGCCGTGTAGATATTTGGAAGGGATAATGTTTTACATGTCCATTTAATTTCTCAATATAAGCAAGTGTTTATAACTGTAGAATAATCTCTTGTTGAGAGCATTGCCTTACTGGGCTTTCGGATTTTTTCTGGTCTGTTGTCGGGAATATTTTTATCATGTGCTGTTGCTGCCTAGCCATCATCCCTCTTGTGGTTTGAGGCCGTCACGTTGGTCCAGCCAGTGCAGAACAAGGGATGGGATTTTGGATTGTTACAGGGTGAGATGCAGGAGTGTCAGGAACTGTTCTAAAGCTTGATGAGTGTGGAGAGAAGACAGGAAGTATTCTGAAAACAATTGAAGAGAAGCTCGGGCTGGGGAGGCGGACTTGGTCTGTACCCCTGTTTCTGTGCTTGTTGGCCCTGTGCCTCATTTACTCTGGAGCTGGCAGAATCAGATGCAGGTGGGAAAGGGCTTTTTTTAATAATCTAGGGAGAGCTTCTCTCGGGTTATATTAGGGTTGGGAGGTGACATGGAATCTCTGTGACTGAGAGGAAATACTGTGTTGCTGTGTCCATGGTGTCTATAAAGAGCAGCCTTTGTGTGACTTATTTATTTTCTCACAGTAGAGGTGTCAGATGCAGCTGGTGAGCTGGTTTGAGACATTGAACAGGAGATGAGGATGAAAGTCTAGAATATTTTCGTGAGACAGGCTGCTTCCTCTTCCCCTCCCTAACTCACTGTGTCTCTGCCCGATAGCCCACAGTGCAGGCTGTGGCTCCCCAGGGCTTGTGGGGACGAGGCTGGGCCGAGGGGTGTGGTGTCCCCTGGGACTGCACTGTTGTTTCCCAGAGCAGTGTTGGATGAACCAGAACACAGTGTATGCTCGGTAATTCCGCTCAGGCCAGATACTTGGCAACCAATTCAGTTGTGTTGTCAAATCTGGGGCCTAGGTGGGTCTGTGTATAAATAAATGCTTACTTAGGTCTTAAAGAAGTTGAGAAGCCAGAGTGGAATTCTCCTTCCAGCAGGCATCCTGTTCTTTGCATTTGGCTGCACTTCTTTGAAATATCATTGGTAGAAAGAAAAAATATGAAGTTTTGAATTTGTGGATTTGATTTAAGCAATTGGGGGTCTTAAATGTCATTGTTTCCCCCAGGACATCAACTCCTGTGAAGACTTTGAAAAGCTACTTGTGGAAGATGGAGTGCTGTAGCAAATGATGGATTATGGTGAAATAACAGATCAAATATCTTTCCCGAAACGACAAAGGCTTTATTACTGGAGCATCTTGTCTCTGTAGGGCATATAATTAATTATGATCAGAGCATAAATAATATATTTTATAGTACTTTTGTCATTTATCTGGCTGTAGTGTTTTATAAACATGATTATTCACTGGTAGTCCTTCAATTCTGCCTTTATTACATGATGAATCAATAACTCAAAATGAGAAATTACTACGTTAAGAACTTGGCAGAGATATGACAAATTTTATAATGAATGTTAGGTTGTCATTTGTAATAAAAAATATGAACTCTATGGCCCTTCAGCTCATGTTTGTTGGCTCACCTTTGTATCATCTTCTTGTTTGCTTTACTTTAAAAGTTAGGTTTTGATTAAAGAACTTTATTAAAATTTATGTGGGCTCTGAAGAATTAATAATAAGCGACTGCTGTGAATTGAGTGTCCCTCCTCTAATCCATTCTCATCCCAATCTTCTCAGAGGTAACACTATCCTAAATTTGTGTTTATTTCCCCCTTTGTTTTCTTTATGGTTTTACCATAAATGTTTATATCCCTACATGATAAATTTGTATAAATCGGGTCATGTGACGTATATTATTCGGCAGCTAGCTCTTTTACTCAACATTTTTTTTCTGAGATTCATCTTTGTTATTGCTGATAACTATAGTCCGCCACCTCCCCAGCTGTGTGATAGTCTCTGTATTATGCTGTATAGACTCCATAATGGCTCTATCACTATTTATCTAGGACATCATGGAAAGAAATTTGGGTTTCCTGTTTTTTCTATCACAAGTATAGTGCTTTTGTGTACATTCTTTACAGTCTGATGCATATATATGTGGATTTCCCCACGCTGTGTTCCTACAAGTGACATTCATCGAGTCATAGGACATGTATAACTTCATCAATTATTAATTAGGCCAATTTCCTCCCCAAACTAATTGTAACAGTATACTACATTCAGCAGAGCATCTGTAATCATGATGCTCCATATTCTTGTCAGCACTTGATATTGTCAGACTTCAATATTTTGTCAAATTGCTGTGTGTGTGACATGTAACACTGTTTTAGTTTTTTTCCCCTAAATACTAATGAGGTGACCAATATTTTCATATTATCATTGACCAACTGGGTTTTTGTTTTTCTTTCTGTGAAGTGCCTTTTTAAGTCTTGCCAATTTTTCCCCCCATGGGGTAGTTAATTTTAATGTGGTAGAATTAATTGATCTTTCTTTTATTGTTTGCACCTTTTATGCAAAACCTTTATTCTGAAGGAATAGAGAAGAAATCCTTCTCCATTCTGAGGTCATGAAGAAGTTCTCTTATTACATTGTTTCCTAAATATTTTAAAAGCAGATCTGATTTTTATATTCAGTCTTTACCCAAGCATTCTTTATTTCCTCTCTTGTTTTTCATTTAAATGACCAAGAATCTCAGTATGATTTATTGAAAAGTCTAGCACTTTAGCATTAATCTCCAGGGCCTGAACTGTCGTCATAAATGAAATTGGTACAAATGTTATTTCTGGTATTTCTGGTGTTCCTTTGTCTTCCAGTGCTCCATACTACTGAGTCTTAAATATTGTAGACTTAAAAGATCCTGGGACGCCTGGGTGGCTCAGTTGGTTAAGCGGCTGCCTTCAGCTCAGGTCATGATCCCAGCGTCCTGGGATCGAGTCCCACATCGGGCTCCTTGCTCAGCTGTGAGCCTGCTTCTCCCTCTGCCTCTGCCTGCCACTCTGTCTGCCTGTGCTCGCTCCCGCTCTCTCTCTGACAAATAAATAGATAAAATCTTTAAAAAAAAAAAAAAAAGATCCTAACATCTGGCAAAAACCGCTGCTCTGTAGTTTTTTCCATTTGTTTTCCTTAATTTTCTGAACCTTTTCTGTTCCCTTAAAATTTTAGAAGTTTTTGATTGGAATTATATCCAGACTAAAGATATCATTTTGGGAGAACTGATATCTTAATGATGTTGAGTTTTCCCATCCATTAACTGGCATATCTATCCAATTTTTGAGGTCTTCCTAGTGTCTTTACTTAATGTTTCATAATTTTCTATGTAAAGCTCTTATCTTCCTAGGCTTCTTATTTTTTTATAGTCTTTTTTTTTTTTTTTTTTTTTTTTTTAAGATTTCACAGGGGCTCCTGGGTGGCTCAGTGGGTTAGGGCCTCTGCCTTCGACTCTGGTCATGGTCTCAGGATCCTGGGATCTAGCCCCGCATGAGGCTCTCTGCTCAGCAGGGAGCCTGCTTCCTCCTCTCTCTCTGCCTGCGTCTCTGCCTACTTGTGATCTCTGTCTGCCAAATAAATAAATAAAATCTTTAAAAAAAATAAAGATTTTATATATTTGGGAGAGAGTGATAGTGAGAGAGAGTGCATGCACACATGAGCAGAGGGAGGAGCAAAGGGAGAGGGAGAAGCAGACTCCCTGCTGGGCAGGGAGCCCAGTTAGTCAGGGCTCAATCCCAGCCCCCTGGGATCATGACCTGAGCCAAAGCCAGGTGCTTACCTGGCTGAGCCATCCAGGCCTCCCTGTCTTTTGATACGCTTATGAAAGATATTATTTAAAAATAACATTCAGCAACCTTTTGATGCTAGTATATAGGAATAAAACTGATTTTTGTGCTTAGATTTTTATGTTTAGCAATATTGCTCAACTATCTAATTCTAATAGTTTATATGTGGAATCTTTTGGGTCTTCTATGTATACAATCCTGTCATCTCCAAATTACTTCTTCCTTTCTAATCTTTATAATTTTTACTTATTTTCCCAGTCTTATGACTGTCTCAGAGGTGAAAGGGCACCTTCGTCATTTCCTGTTCTTTAAGAGATTGTGTTATTGATTACA
>RCUC01165666.1:0-89149 GCA_003697995.1 Taxidea taxus jeffersonii | reverse complement strand
GACCTCAGCCGCAGCAACTTCTTCCTAGGAACAACGCCAAAGGCAAGGGAAGCAAGGGAAAAAATGAACTATTGGGACTTCATCAAGATCAAAAGCTTTTGCACAGCAAAGGAAACAGTCAACAAAACCAAAAGACAACTGACAGAATGGGAGAAGATATTTGCAAATGACATATCAGATAAAGGGCTAGTATCCAAAATCTATAAAGAGCTTAGCAAACTCAACACCCAAAGAACAAATAATCCAATCAAGAAATGGGCAGAGGACATGAACAGACATTTCTGCAAAGAAGACATCCAGATGGCCAACAGACACATGAAAAAGTGCTCCACATCACTGGGCATCAGGGAAATACAAATCAAAACCACAATGAGATACCACCTCCCACCAATCAGAATGGCTAAAATGAACAAGTCAGGAAATGACAGATGCTGGTGAGGATATGGAGAAAGGGGAACCCTCCTACACTATTAGTGGGAATGCAAGCTGGTGCAACCACTCTGGAAAACAGCATGGAGGTTCCTCAAAAAATTGAAAATAGAGCTACCTTATGACCCAGCGATTGGACTACTGGGTATTTACCCTAAAGATATAAACGTAGCGATCCAAAGGGGCACGTGTACCCAAATGTTTATAGCAGCAATGTCCACAATAGCCAAGTTATGGAAAGAACCTAGATGTCCATCAACAGAAGAATGGATAAAGAAGAGGTGGTATATATATACAATGGAATACTATGCAGCCATCAAAAGAAATGAAATCTTACCATTTGCGACGACATGGATGGAACTAGAGCGTATTATGCTTAGCGAAATAAGTCAATTGGAGAAAGGCAACTATCACATGATCTCCCTGATATGAGGAAGTGGAGATGCAACGGGGGTGGGGGTTAAGGTGGTAGGAAAAGAGAAAATGAAACAAGATGGGATTGGGAGGGAGACAAACCAAAAGAGACTCTTAATGTCATAAAACAAACTGAGGGGGGTGGGGGGGAGAGGGGTTGGGAGAGGGGGGTGGGGTTACATTATATGCTTAAATAAAATTAAAAAAATAAAAATTAAAAAAAAAATAAAAAAAGAGAATCTTTGGCCAGAGAGTCTAATAAAAAAAAAAAGAAGAAAGAAACTGATCTTTTATTCTATATTTTTTATATTTTATTTATTTTATTTTATTCTATAGACATAGTTATTCTCCGCATTGTTGAGGTCATAGTGTCTATGTAAATTAATTGGAATACTTCCACATAGGTGATTTGTCTATTTCTCCTATCTATTAACATTTTCAGTCACTATTTATATCAATATGAACACATAGATAATTATTTTACATTTTGGCTAGAATCTAATAGTACTTTATTTTACTGCTCACATTTTCTCATGAGCCATTGGAAACTCTTTCCACATACTCTCATCAGTGGTGTGTTTGTGCGTGTGTGTTAGCACTTCCTCACTTTCTTGATGCTTCACGAACTTCAAGAAAGTAACATTCTTACTTTCCTTACAAGGTAATGCTCCATGCTCATTTTATATATCCTGTGTTAGTCCTAGATTCAGCCATTTCTCCAAGGCTTCTTGCTTGGAGCCTTGCTTCTATGTACTGGAAAATCATATTACAAACCAAGATCTGAGGTAAATTGGGTGGCTCAGTCAGTTAAGCATCTGGCTATTGATTTTTGGCTCAGGTCCTGATCTCAGGGTCCTAGAGTGGAAACTTGGGTTGGTTGGGCTTAGCACTCAGGGAGGAGTCTGCTTGAGGATTCTCTTCCTCTCTCCCACCCTCCCACTCACAGAATCTCACTCTAAAATATATAAATCTTAAAAAAAAGAAAAAAAAGAGAGAGAGTGAGAGAGAGAAAGAAACTAAGGTCTGGGTCCTAGGTATGCTTGTTGCTACAGAGAGTCCAACCTTTCTGTCTTCTGAGTTGACAGAGTAAGGAACTAAATTTGCATATACTAAAATCTATGTAGACACATATCTATAAATATTTCTATATGTAACCATATATATATATATATATAGTAAGTTATGTATGAGTTCATACTGTAATCTTCCACACTAATCCATTACCACATGGACCATTCTTTGCTTCCTCTTTTTCTTATCTGTAACACCCCACTCTAACACTAAGAAACCTGGATCGCATCATCTGTCATTTATTTACTTATTTGTTCAATCCAGTGTATACAAATAATATTTTAAGAATAATCAGTGATTACACCTTAGGAAAACAACTTTATCAACTAGGGTACAGTGCTTGTGTATGTTTTTTTTTGCCTTTTGTCTTACAAACTATACTCATTCCCAAAGTCAGCACCATTTTCCCTACTCCCCCTTCAGTGGGACATTTTATTCATTCATTTTAATACAGTTAGGCTCTTTTATAACACGGAGAACCCTAATTTTGGTTTCTCCAGTCTCCTAAATAATTTTGTAAAAATTTCCATATATTAGTTTTATATTGGGGGTTACAAGATTCTAGACAAAGTGTCATATATTGACCATAAAAATACAAATAGATTCATCACCCTAAAAAAATTCCCAGTGTTTTTTCTTACTAAACTTTCCCACACACTCCCACCCTTAAAATCCTTGCAATCACTGATCTGTTTATCATCTCTATAGTTTTACTTTTTTCTAGAATGTTTTATCACTGGACTCATACAGTAGGGAGGCTTTTCAGACTCTTTTTTTCTTCACTTAACAATATGCCTGAAATTTTTTCCATATTTTTTCAGCTCACTCCAAAAATTTCTGAATAAATTTTGTTGTGTGAATATACTATAGCTTATTTATGCATTCATCTATTGAAAGACATATTGGTTGATATCGAAGTTTGACGGTTATGAGTAAAGCTTCTATGAATATTTGCATGTACCTTTTGTGTGCATGTAAGTTTTTAAGCCAATTAAGTTAGTATCTGGGAGCATGACTGTTGAATCACATGGTTAGATTATGTTTAGATTTGCAAGAAGTTTCCAAATTGTCTTCCAAATTGACTGTACCATCAGCATGAATGAGAATTCCTGTTGCTCCATATTCTTATCAGTAATTAGTATTGTGAGTTTCTTCAGATTTTAGCCTTTCTAGTAAGTGTCTGGTGGTTATTTCTTTGTTTCAACTTGCATCTCTTAATGACAAATGATGTTAAGCATCTTTTCATTTGCTTATTTCCTGCCTGTATGTATGTATCTATATATATATATTTTTTTTCCTGTTTAGATCTTTTACTCATTTTTATGGTTGCTTTCTTATTCAACAGTTTTAAAGGATTTCAACTCTTTTATCAAAGATGCCCTTTGCAATTATTTCTGAGTTTTTGGGCTAATTTTGATTATTTTAACAGTGTATATTGCAAAAGTTTTAAATTTTAATAAAGTCCAACTTAATCAGTTTTTTTTTCTTTCATTGCTAGGATAATGGTTTTGTCATTATATGTAAAAACTCATCACCAAACTATGATGGTGTAGATTACTCCTGTTATCTTCTAGAAGTTTTATAGTTTTACATTTTGCAATTGGGTCTATAATGCCTTTTGAAATAATTTTTTGTGTGTGTGTGAAAGGAGTAACATACGTAAGAATGTGTTTAGCTTCTTTTTTTCCTTTTTGTTTGTTCTTCAGTATCTAATTATTCTAGCACAATTTGTTGAAAATACTATATTTCTTCATTGAATGCCTTTGTGCTTTTGTCAAAAATCAATTGACTATATATGTTTCAGTTTATAAGGTCTCAATTCTGTTTATAGATCTTTGCCTATTTTTTTTCCAATACCACATTGTCCTGATTACTGTAGCCTTACACTATGTCTTGAAATAGAGTAGTGTGAGTCTTCCACTTTTGTTTCTCCTTAGTATTGTGTTGGTTATTCTAGGTCTTTCATATTTCCATATAAATTTTAGAACCAGTTTGTTAATACCTACAAAATAGCTTGTTGGACTTTTGATTGGGAATGCTTTGAATATATAGATCAAGTTGGGACAAATTGACATCAATATTGAGTCTTCAAATCTATGAACTATGATTTATCTCTACATTAGTTTCCATCTTCACTGATTTCTTTTATCAGTGTTTTGTAGCTTTCTACAGATAGATTTTGTGCACATGTTGTTAGACTTGTAAGTATTTTTGGTGTGGTTATTATATTATAATTATAATATATAAAATATATAAATGTATATAATATAATATACATAAATATAATATATACTTAATTTCAAATTCCAATTTCTCATTGCTGATATATAGGAACACAATTGGTTTTGGTATATCAATCTTGTTATATAAAAATCTCATTGTATAAAATTACTTTCATACATTATTGGATTTTATTTGCTAATTTTTTTTAATGTTTCTACAACTATGTACAGAGTTTTCAGTCAATAGATTTTCTTTCTTTTAATGTCCTTGGTTTTGCTATTAGAGCAATGCTGGCTTCATGGAATAACTTAGGAAGTATTTCTTCTGCTTAGGTTTTCCAAAAGAGACTGTACAGAGCTGGTATAATTTCTTTTTTCCCCAACTATATTGAGATATAATTGACATAAGACATTGTGGAAATTTAAAGTGTACAAATGTGATTATTTGATACATATCATGTGAATCATTGAAATGATTACCAAAATAAGGTTTGTTGATACCTCCATCACCTCACATAATTACACATTTTTTGTGTATTAAAAGCATTTAAGGTCTAGTTTCTTAGCAACTTTCAAGTGTATAATATGGTATGGTTATCTGTAGCAAGCATGCTGTAGATTAAAGCCCCAAAATTTATTCATCTTTTAATTGGAAGCTTGTACCTTTTAATCAATATATCTCTATTTCTTCTACTCAGTAGCATCTGACAGCCACCATTCCTGTTTCTATGAGTGCAGCATTTTAATTTTTTTCTTTTTGGAAAGTTTGTATTTATTTATTTGAGGTGGGGGGGAGGCAGGGAAGATGGAAAGGGAGAAGAAGACTTCCTAGAAAGTAGGGAGACCAACATGGGACTCGATCCCAGGACCCTAAGATCATGACCTGAGCCCACGGCAGGCATTTAACCAAATAAGCCACTTAGGCATCCTTCTAGGAGTGCAACATTTTTTTAGGTTGCACATACAAATGAGACCATATAATATTTGCCTTTCTCTCTCTGATTTATTTCACTTAGCATAATGGCCTCCAATTCATCCATGTTGTAAATGGCAGGATTTGCTTTTTTTACGGTTATTTCATTGTATGTATATAACACATTTTCTTTATCCTTCATCTATCAATGGACACTTAGGTCATTCCAATGTTTGGCTATTGTGAATATGATGTCTTGAACATGGGGGTGCAGATATCTCTGAGATAGTGATTTCAGTTCTTTCAGATATGTATCTCAGAAGTGGAAATGCTATATCATATGGTAGTTCTACTTTTAATTTTTTTGAGGAAACTCCATACTGTTTTCCATAGTGACAGTACTAATTTACATTTCCATCAACAGTGCACAATTTTCTCAAAATCTTACCATTATCGGGTAACTCTTGTCCCTTTGATGATAGCCATTCTAACAAATGTGAAGTAATCCTTAATTGTGGTTACACCTGAGTTTCCCTGTCATTTAGAGATGTTGAGCATCTTTTCATGTACCTATTGGTTATCTATAAATCTTTTTTGGAGGAAAAAAATGTCTATTCAGGTCCTCTGTCCATTTTTAATGAGACTATTTGGTTTTTTGTTATTGGATTGTATGAATGCAAGGATGATTTTACATATTTGAATCAATAAAGATATGTCATATTAATAAAATGAAAGATAACAATCATATGATCATTTCAATAAATGCAGAAAAGGCATTTGACAAAATTCTATACCCCTCCATGACCTCCATGATTTAAAAAAAAAAAACACCTAAATAGTTGGGTATAGGAGGAAGGCCATATACTAGCCCATAGCTAGTATCATAAGCAACAGTGGAAGCTATATTCTAAAGAGTCACAACCCCTTGTTCAGATTCTGGACTTGAACCAATTTTCAGTTCAAAAACACATGGACTGAAAAGGTGACCAGATTCCTAGAAGGAAGGACCTCACAGCACTGTAGGAAGTTTTTATTATAACAATGCCCAGTTTTCCCCCAAAGAGACCTAGAATCATTTACTCAGGTGCCTGACACTGAGGAAAAGGAACTACTTGGAGAACAATTGGACACAACATCTGAATTGATAATGATATATGCTTAGCCAAAAGATTATAATGCTCCCCCTATTCTTCCATAGATAGAATGCAGGTTTATAGATGCCAGGTAATAAAGGGGATACTGTATAAAGCACTGGATCTATGAGGTCTGTGGATCCATCAGATGGTCCTTCCCCTAGTGCCTGAGTCTATAATTTCGATCAACAATCTGGCAATTGGTACAAACTTGGGGTGTGTGGTAAGAGGTATCAGAATGTGGAAGACCAAGTAGAAGCCTCTGCAATCACGTTCGTCACTCCCCAGGCCTGCCTTGGAAAACATACTAAATCAAGAACAATATATCCCTGGGAAAATGACAGACATTAGTGCCACCTTTAAAAATCTAAAGAATGCATGTATGGACGCTCCATTATGGCTCCTTTTAATTTGCCAGTCTGGTCCCTGTAAAAACCAGATGGAACCTGGAGAATGACTGTAAACTATAGCAAGCTTAACCAAGTAGCAGCTCTGACTTTAGCTGCTCTGCCAGATGCCGTATCCTTGTTAGAGCAGTTTAATAAGGTCTCTGATAAATGGTATGCTGCCATTGATTTGGCATGAGTTCCTTTCTATTCTGACCAGAAAAGACGATCAGAAATAGTTTACACTCACATGGAAATGATAATATTTACTTACAGTTTTATCCATTACTCTGTTAGCTTGCCCTCATAATCCAAAGGTATCTGGACCATGTGGACATCACACTGATTGATTATATTAATGACATCATGCTCTTTGGAAGTATGAGCAAAAACTGGCTAGTCCATCAGTGATCTTAATAAGATATATGTGCTCTGGAAGATTAGAGATATTCTCTAAAAAGATTTAAGAATTTTATACTTTATTGAATTTAAGAGACACTTTATTAAATTAAGATCAGGGATGGATATCTGTCCCTCAGTAAATCACAATCTGTTGCCTTTAGTGTTCTCTGTCACAAAGAAGAAAGCTCAGTGTTTTGTAGGCCTTTCTGAATTCTGGAGGCAACACATTCCCCACCTATAATATAGCTCTGGCCTAAACACTATGTGACATGTCAGACTGCCAGCATCATACCCACCAGAAAGCATTTTCCAAGCAATAGGCACTAAACACTAACTAGATGAAATGACTAATCCAGTTGGCATTAGCCAGCTTTTCTCATTGGTCATCCTGAAATTTGCACAATGGGCTCATGAATATAATGAATGCCTAGCTACCTATTGTTATGTTGAATGCCCAACTTGCCAGCAATGGAAACCAGTGCCAAGCCAGTAACTGGTAACATTCCTGAGGAGAAAAAAACCAGACACTGACAAAGACAAACAAGTCAAATACACTGGTCTCTTTTCTGATCTATAAGGCAATCAGTTTTTTCTTACAGCCATAGACACCTATTCTGGAGATGAATTTGCTTTTTTTTTGCTTTTGGAAACTCAATCAACATGCCTCTTCCGGTCTCAGAGAATTGTCTGGGTCACAAGTGTATAATTTCATAAAATATAGAATTTTAAAAAAGATTTTATTTATTTATTTGACAGACAGAGATCACAAGTAGGCAGAGAGGCAGGCAGAGAGAGAGAGGGAAGAAGGCTCCCTGCTGAGCAGAGAGCCCAGCGTGGGGCTCAATCCCAGGACCGTGGGATCATGACCTGAGCCAAAGGCAGAGGCTTTAACCCACTGAGCCACCCAGGCGCCCCCATAAAATATAGAATTTAAGAAGGGGATTCACTTCATAGTGAAGGAGTTGTGGGAATGAGACCACAACCATAAGACCTCCTATCAAGTGCTACACTATCCAGAAGCTGCAGAACACTACAACAGCCTTCAGAGAGGACAGCAAAAGTCCCCTCCTTGGAGTCAGGCAAGTCACTGCAAGGATTGGAAGACATACTTCAGGATGTTGTATGTGCATTAAATCAGAAATCTCCATGTCCCCAGTAAAAAAAAAAAAAAATACATAGTGCTCGGAATAAAAGGGTGCAAGTAGGAGTGGCTCAATTTACTATCATTCTCAATAAACTACTGAGGTACTTGGTACTTTCCATCCTTGCAAATCTGGGCTTTTGCAAATCTGGCCTCAGCATAAAAGGTCCTAGTTTCAAGATGGGTATACTTTTGTCAGGATCCAGCAAGGGCCCCATTGAACGTCAAAATGAAAAAAATGGTTTACTATCTTGACAAGATTAATGACGCTGGTTAGTAGAATGAGGTAAGGAAGCTTTTATATAGATCCATAATTACATAATGGAATAAATCTGGAATTCAAGTGATCAACTTAAGTAACTTTTGAATTTCCTTGACCAACTGTCACGTTGAATGGACGTGAAGCAGCTTGTTCTGAGAAATTATTACTATTTGTCCAGACCCCTGAGGAATGATTACCACACATTCTTGAGGAATCAAGATCTGGGCTACCCCAACAGATAAACCTCCATTATGTGCCAAAGTTATAGCAAAAGTTAACAGGAGTATAGACTAGGCAGAGGAGGAGGAGGTTAATAACAGTACAGCCATGAGACCCACTGCAGTGATGGGGGCTATAGTTCATTCCACTTTTGTCCTTCTTTAAGATGTCCCTCCAAAAGGAAGGTCTTTGAAAACCATGAAAGAGCTGTTCCCCAAATACATATAGAGCAGTGGATCTTTATGTAGCAAGGGCTGGATCCTGATGATCATAGAGATACACTGCTCAGATCTTATTCAAGAGAACCCACTACAGAGAACATAGTTTTATGACAGTCTAGCTGCCTCCTTTTTGGTCCACCACACTGCTTCTAATGAGGCTACACATCTCCCAGGCTTCCTCCAGCCAATGACTGCACATGGTAAGGGGGTATTAGAGCTGGCTAATTCTCACCCAACACGGAACTTCTCCAGTGGATAAAATTTGCTTGGATATTCCCAACCAGCATGACTTTCTCAGAATGGTATTGTTGGTCTAAGACTTCTCATACCCAAATCTTCTTTTTTTTCTTTCACATGTACCTTAACTGTATCATGTTATGAAGGCAGTCTCTGCCCTCTTTATTTGTCCCCATTTCCTGCATGGGTGTTTCCCCCAATATATCTTATCTTTTATATATCTAATGTTCTCTTGGTGTCTGCTTTCACAGGGTCTCAAATGACACAATTACAAAATGAATTTTCTTACAAATTGCATAAAAACAGTAAAAGAACAAAGTGGATTCTTTTAAGAACTCAGATACAGAACAACATAAAATAAAATAAAAACTACCTTGAAGACTGCATATTGCTGGTATTGCCTTCCCAGAAAAGTGGTTGGGCATTCTTAGAGAATATAAAGACAAGTGTTAGATCAGGCAAAACTGCTATCAAATCCCTTCTGACTCTTCTACTTAAACCATATAATTTGGGGCTAGTTACTTCACATTTTGAAATCTGAGCTTCCTCAATTTAAAACTAAAAAAATCATAGGGGCGCCTGGGTGGCTCAGTGGGTTAAACCTCTGCCTTCGGCTCGGGTCATGATCTCAGGGTCCTGGGATCGAGCCCCGAATCAGGCTCTCTGCTCAGTGGGGAGCCTGCTTCCTCCTCTCTCTCTCTCTCTCTCTCTGCCTGTCTCTCCACCTACTTGAGATCTCTGTCAAATAAATAATAATATCTTAAAAAAACAAACTAAAAATCATAATAGTTATCAAAGTGAAAGCTTGCTGGAAACACCAACAGTGCCATAATAGTGTTTTAAGGTAAGCATCAATGTTAAAAAAAAGATGTTAAGTATTTTTTAAAAAACATTCCTTTAACAAGATTGTGAGGAATATAAACAAAACTACAAAGTTTAGATCACAATACCTGAACAGTGTTAAAAATGAAAGACATAGTTAAAAATTAAAGGTACCAGATTAAAAACTGGTAGATTAAATACAGCCACAATTTATCTGACACTCTTTCCATTGAGAGAAGTAAGACTTATTTTCTTTTCCCATGAATCTGGGCTGGCCTGTGACTGCTTCGGTCAATGGTGCATGGTGCAATTGACACTTTGCCTGATCTGAGCATAACTTTAAAGGTGCTGGCAGCTTATATCTTGGTCTACCAGAGGCCACCATGGAAGAAGCATGAATACCCAAAGACCGTTATTTGTGAGGAGTTATTTGGAGGGAAAGAGAAGATGAGAAGCACTGAGGTACCAGATATGTAAGTAGAAAGGTCATTTGAAAGTGAGTCCTCCAACTCCAACTATCCCAGCAGACATCACGTAGATTAGAATCTAACTACCCAGCTGAGCCCTTCCTAATTTCTTGCACCAAAAAATCAAGGGAAAAAGAGAATATTTGTTTTAAACCATTAACGTTTATGGTAGTTAACTATGTAGCAAGAGACAACTGAAATAGTTAATATTTTCTAATCAAAAAAATAAATAAAGGGAAACTAAAGAGTTATGGAGCAAATTTTAAACACCAATACTATTGAAGTGTGATTCCTTAGACTTTATTTTTGACATGAAGGAGAATAGTATAGGTTTTCACAATATCTGATACCAAATAAGCCAGACTGTAGTGAGTTTAAACCCCAGGTTTGCCACTTGCTGACTGATAGAACATTAAATAAATCTCCAAGGCACATCTTGCTTACTGCTAAAATGAAGATATTAATAACTTCTAAGGTTATTGTGAAGATTTAAGGGTAAGATGTGCACACTTTGGTGCATATTTTGGCATACAGCTCATTAGATAGTCTCCATTAGCAACTCAAGGTTATTTAGTATTTTACCTCATTTATTTTGGAGATTTCTATTTGAGCAGAATCACAATTCCTATTTCATACTATATCCAATCTGCATTCAGAATCATTCCATATCTTCCCTGAGATATTAAATTGGTAGCCAATGCCTTCCATAGATAGTATGTAACAGTTAGATCATTGCCCAGGTCCAAGGGAAAAAAAAATAGTTTCTGGTGATTACTCTTCTAAGTCAACATTGGAGACCTGGTAGATTGCATGGATTTATAAAACTGAAGGAAACAGGGGCACCTGGGTGGCTCAGTGGGTTAAGCTTCTGCCTTCGGCTCAGGTCATGATCTCAGGGTCCTGGGATCGAGCCCCACATCAGGCTCTCTGCTCGGCAGGGAACCTGCTTCCTCCTCTCTCTCTCTCTGCCTGCCCCTCTGCCTGCTTGTGATCTCTGTCTGTCAAATAAATAAATAAAATCTTAAAAAAAAAAAAACTGAAGAAAACAATGGCTTCCTCTTGAAAAGATGTGTATTTTTCTTTGAAAACAGTTTTTAGCACTTACACCAATGACCTATATCAAGAAAGAATGCACTGCTTTCCAGATTTTAGTACCATTCAAAATATGATTCTATCAAATGTTTTTCAAGAAATCTATCATGAGTGCCTCTATCAGATACAGTCCAGCAGGATATAAATGTGTATTTGGAGTGGTAATTGGAGAAAGTTTAATGGATGGATCACTTAAAGGGTTTGAGATGGGGTCAAGGGAGTCACCAAGACTGGTAAAGCACCCAGAGACAAACAGCTAGAAACTACCTCGCCAAAAGCTAAAGGAGCAAGGAGATTGAGAGAAGTGTTTCCACCCTCCAAATGCTCCCAGGAATTTCTTTGGCCAAACCTAGACTGAAGCAGAGCTGGAGGGGTCAGATGATGCAAGAGAGTATGTAACATCAACCTCTTGAAGCACAGAGCAAAGAAGACAAGAGCAAAAAATGTACCTCAAGGCCCAAGCAGGGAATAACGAGTGCATTGCATGACTATTGAACTCAATAGCATGTGTTTGCTTGGCTGCTCTGAATGACACAGAGCTTGGCCTAATGTTGAATAGCTGTCAGACAAGCTTGCCCTACTTACATGCTATTGCTTTTTTCCAAGTCATCACTCACCAAAGACAGGGTGTTAGAAAGTCAAAATATGTAGATCTTAGAGACAATTCAAATAAAACTTCACTAGTAATCAGAAAAGATGCAAATTAAACTTATAATGAGATATCATGTGCATGGATCAGATCAGCAAAATTATCAAATTTTATATTACCATGGATTGGTATAGACATGGTTCCTAGGAACTCTCCTAACACTGTGGGAGTGTAAATTTTTTTACATTAAAGAAATTAAGAGAAATTTCATCCATCACAGCAGCCCTCTCCATCCAGTCCAATGAGAGTCAATAGACTTGGATTGGTCTGTCTAGATCTCAGGGGTCCTTTAACTCTCATGCCAGGCTAAGGGAGGCCTCACTCTATTGGGGAACTGTGACCTGGGAGCTCTGAACTTAGTTACCAAGAGAGACAAGTTCTTGCCTCCATAGCTGGTTCCACAGTTGTAGACCTCCCAGCACAAGAACAAATGACACTCTGACCTGCACTCTTATCTGAAGCTTGAGAAAAAATTATATGCTCAAACAATCAGGCACTGCCAAGAAGTTTAGCTGACCAATTGTAATTTCTGAGAGGAGATTTAGAAAGAAGGAGTTATCAGCTGTGCTCCTGGCATTTATCCAGCACATATTTTGCTGTGAAAAAGACTTAATTTAGGGTGGAGGAATTTTAAGTAATTTACTGTTGTTCTTATCTTCATCTTTGCACTTTCCTGTACATGTAAATGTTTTAAATTTTTTACAAAAATTTTGTTCACTTATTTGAGAGAGGGAGAGAACCAGAGAGCATGCATGTGCAAGGGAGAGAGAGAGAGAGAGCCCACGCACGAGCGCACACATGGGTATGAGCAGGGGAGAGGGGCAGAGGGAGGAGCAGGCTCTCTGTTGAGCAAGGAATCCTAGGTGGGAACTTTATCTCAGGACCCTGGGATCATGACCCGAGGCAAAGGCAGATGCTTAACCAACTGAGTCACCCAGGTACCCCTGTACATGTAAATATTTTAGAATGAGTAGATACCATTTTTGAGCATACAAACCAAATAAAACTAACAAAAACAAACATAGAACTTATTCCTAATATAACAAAATTTCACAAATAAACCAAAATTCTTTCTTGGAGATGGAAGATCACTGACAAGAAAAAGCTTAAAAAACAACGACAAAAAAAACTAGTTTGTAAATTGTCTTCCTCTCCAGAAATATAGATGATTTGTAAACAATTATTATACTCCTATTGTAGAAAAATATGTGGAAATCTGAGTTGGGATGTAAAAGATCCTACTTGTGAGAATTGAAATGTCAACATCTCAACTGAATTTCATATTAAGCTTTCTAAAAAAAAAAAAAAAAAAAAAAGCAAGGCCCATTCACACAAATTAACTCATAGAAGAAAAATACCCACCAAGAAAAGATCTCTCAAATGAAATCTTTAATTCTTCCAGGCCTTAATATATATACTTTAATGTTTGTGTTACTACTGATCTTTATCTTTGATATTATCAAATGACATTTTTACTCAATGAATGACTTTATTGATTATTTTACTAATGTATGATACAGACACTGCTTATGAAAAAATATAAATAGTCTTCTTTTCAAGAATGAAGCATATAATGCTTAGAATGTGAATGACTGTCCAATGAGCAAATGATTTTAGCCCATTAGATTGGTTTAAACCATAGTCCTAGATAAATGACTCTTTATATTCCTACCTAAAATGATAATTTTTGGAGTATATTTTCTTCATGATAGGTTTTTTAAAAACTATCATGATATAGTGGTTTTCATCAGCTCTATAAGGCTTTCAAGGAAATGAACACCGTATGCTCAATAGGACAGTGGTATTCAAATGTGAATGAGAACAATATTTATCTGAAGTACTTACTAAAAATGGGGATACTTGCACTTCATGTCCAGAAAATCTGATTCAGGGCAGAGTTGGAAATCTATATTTTATAGAATGAGTGAATGGCAGGTCATTAAAATAGAAGAGGCCTATGAAGTTACCTTATATAGAAAGTAATATAGCAATATTTTCTTTTCTTATTTTCTTACAAATCCACACAAGTTCTAAAAACATATAGATAGCATGTATATGTATACATGTTTGTTAATAGATATTTTATACCCAGTTCCTGTCTCCTTTATCATTTTTCCATGAAAGTCATTTAATTCTCTAATTCATACTATGAAATTAAAGTTAAAAACAATACTGCATGCACAGTGGAACAGTCATAACCTTCTAATTCTGCCCTATGATTCTATTTATATTGAGTTGAAGAGAAGGTAAATTGTCTTTCCATTTTGTGGTTTCAGCATTCTAGAGAAGGCTTTGTACTGGATTGCTCATGAAGAGGTTTCAAAGAGAACACAGGAGTTTAATATTGAAATTTAATCATGTGTACATCATGGGGCTCAATGGACACTACTAAATAATAGAATGAATGAGTCGTTATTTGTTGCCTCTGTTCTAAATCTTGACAAAGTCATACTTTTCTACTATATCCATAGCATAAATCAATGTTTCCAATAAGCTTTTTGAAATATACAAATAAGTAATTCTTACCCCACTTCTCTAATTCTGTATGTCAGGGATAAAACCCGAGAACTATTGGCCTATAACCCCAGTTCTCAACAGTTCATATTTTATTTACAAATTACTAAGTGAACAATTGATAAACCATACTGTAAAGATCTAGGCAAGAGATACAGAAATTTAGGAACTATTAACATGGAAATAAGGGCTGATAATCTTCTAGGTGATAATCCAATTAAAGTTATAGGCCATTTCCTTGAAATTGTTCACAATATTTGGCATGAATGGTTACCACCCATGTTTATAATCTAATATAGGGACTTGAAGGTTCATTTCAAGCAAATTTAGTACATGGTAAAGGCCATGGATTCTAGGTTAATAACTCCAAGGTATAGCAGAATACCTAAAACCATGCCCTTCAAATGATCCTTTTTAAATCTTAATTTTCCAGGGACCTGGGTGGCTCAGTTGGTAAAGTGACTGCCTTTAGCTCAGGTCATGATCCTGGAGTTCCAGGATCCAGTCCTGCTTTGGGCTCCCTGCTCATCAGGGTGTGTGCTTCTCTCTCTGACCCTCCCCCCTCTCAAACTCTTTCTCTTCCTCTCTCTCTCTCAAATTAAAAAAAAAATCTTAATTTTCACACTCAGATATTTGATGATGCTTAGATAAAAAGTATGAGATTGTAAATTCTGTCAAGAAATATGAGAATAAACATTCTGTACTTCCAAAATCAAGAATATACCCACATACTTAACAAAATATCTGTGAACAGAATATTCTTTAAAAAGCAAGACATCTAATTAAGACTCATGTAAAGATACTGGCAATACTACTTCTGCCTACAGGTTCCCTGAGGGGCAACTTCAGGCAAATCCTAAAACTTCGTATCATACAGTTCTGGGTCCAGTCAAACTCATGCAACAGATCTCTCTTTTCAAAATAGGTGCTACTAACTGCCAAACTATTGATACAGACATCTCTAACATATATATACTACATACTACTAGCTAAGTAAATTTTATTATCTTTAAAGGGGATAAAAACATTTGTTGTAGATCTAGTGTGGCTTTAAAACACAAGTGAATTAAAATAGGCATAAAATGTAGTATAAACATAGTACCTGAAATTGTTCTAGCTTTACCAAATGTGATCAATAAGGGATTGCAAGTGTTTTATCTGCAGGTATACATATTAGTTGTAAAAGCATGAAATTTTAGTAACCATTAGGAAGATTCCTTGTCCCCTTGGAAGTAATTCTGATTCTCACCTGTAGTATTTACCTCTTGTTTAGAAGCACAGCTAAGAGGGATTCTAATTTTACTAAAATCTCAATTAATGTTTTTACTTCTTTACATCCATTTATTGACAAACAACCATATAATATATAGGAGGAAATTCAATGCAATTTAATATGTGTTTATTAGGGTTAGAAAGTACCAATGTATTTAGTATTACTAAGAAGGAGGAGGAAGACTTGTTTTTCTTTTTTAATAAATAATTTCTATTTTTTTCAGATATGCCCAAATAAAAACAATCTACCACATGTTTTTTGACCATTGGTAGATATTATGTATATGCATTATATACATTGAGAGGATTCTAAACATGAAACTGAATAGTGAACAACTATTATGTAATGTAATGTAAATGCTTTGGACTTTCAGTCTAAATAAATGAATTATTTTATAATAAATTGGAAATTAGGCTCTTCGGTACCATATCATTGCTACCAAAGACAAGTTACATTGTTGTCATTTAAGGAATATGCATTATTCTGAATATTAATTTCCTGTTATTATAAAATGGCAGGCCAGCACAATAGTGAAACTTGTCCTCTTATGAAACTCCATGATGTGACAGAAAGTTGGTGTCTAAACAATGGAATTAGTTTTTTGGGGTTTTTTTGTTGTTGTTTTTAAATATTTTATTTATTTATTTAACAGAGAGAGAGAGAGATCACAAGTAGGCAGAGAAGCAGGCAGAGAGAGAGGGGGGAGCAGCCTCCCTGCTGAGCATAGTCCCCAGTGCAGGGCTTGATCCCAGGACCCTGAGATCATAACCTGAGCAGAAGGAGAGGCTTAACCCACTGAGCCACACAGGTGCCCCTAAAATAATGGAATTATTAAAGGAATAAAAGGATCTCAGTAATGTTTTTTTAAAATTATGAGTATATATATATATATGTATATATATATATATATATGTAGCAAATTTACTCAAAGCATTGTGAAAACTCTTCAAATTTTACTTATTTCTAAATAACATAACTAAAAATAAAATGAACTTTGGGGATATATAAGAATATGCATATCAACTCAAAATGAAATAAAAACATAAGACCTGAAACTGTAAACATTGGTCTTGGCAATGAATTTTGGGATATAGCAGTGAAAGCATAGACAAAAAAAGTAAAAATAAGTGGATTATATTAAAATAAAAAAGTTTCTACACAGTAAAGGAAACTATATGAAAAGACAACTTATGAAATATAAGAAAATATTTTGTGAACTATATATCTGATAAGGAGTTAATATCTAAACTATATAACTTGGGGCACCTGGGTAACTCAGTGGGTTAAAGCCTCTGCCTTCCACTCAGGTCATGATCCCAGGGTGCTGGGATCAAGCCTCACACTGGGCTCTCTGTTCTGTGGGGAGACTACTTCCCCCCCCCTCTCTCTCTGCCTGCCTCTCTGCCTACTTGTGATCTCTGTCTATCAAATAAATAAATAAAATCTTTTAAAAAATAAATTAAAAAATAAAATATATAACTCAATAGCAAAACAGAAAATAACTCAATAAAAAATTAGCAAGGGACCTGAACAAACATTTCTCCAAAGAAGAAATACAGATGGCTAGTAGGTTTATGAGGATATGCTCCACACCACTACTCATTAGGGAAATGCAAATCAAAAACAAGAAGATATTGCCTCATATCTGTTAGAATGGGTATTATTAAAAAAAAAAAAAGATAAGGGGGCACCTGGGTGGCTCAGTGGGTTAAAGCCTCTGCCTTTGGCTTGGGTCATGATCCCAGGGTCCTGGGATCAAGCCCCACATCGGGCTCTCTGCTCAGTGGGGAGTCTGCTTCCTCTTCTCTCTCTGCCTGCCTCTCTGCCTACTTGTGATTTCTATCTGTCAAAATAAATAAATAAAATCTTAAAAAAAAAAGATAAGAAGTGTTGAGAATATGTGGAGTAAAGGGAAGCCTGTACACTACTGATAGGAATATAATTGGTGCACTCAGTATAACAAGCAACTACCACATGACCCAGCAATCCCAGTACTAGGTATTTATCCAAAAGAATTGAAATCTGGGTCTTAGAGAGATACATGTACTCCCATATTCATTGCCGGATTACTCACAATAGCCAAAATATGGAAGCATCTTAAATACCTACTGATGGATGAAAGGATAAATACAATGTAGGATATGCATATAATAAAATATTATTCAGCCTTAAAAAAGAAGATAATACTGCCACTTAAAAAAAAAACATAGACGGACATACAGTCTATGTTTTATGTTATGTTATGTTAAGTGAGGTAAGTTAGAGAAAGCAGATACTGTGATTTCACTTATATGTTAATCTACATAGTAAAACTCATAGAAGCAGAGAGTAGAATATTGGTTGTCAGAGACCAGTGGGGAAGCAGGAAGTAGGGAGGTGACAGCCAAAGAGTACAAAGTTTCAGTTATGTAAATTAAATAAGTTCTGGACATCTACTATACCACATAGTGCTTTTATCTAACAATACTGTACTGCATACTTTTTTTTTTTGCTGAGAATATAGATCTTGTATTAAGTGTTCTTATCACACGAAAGAATACAACAATTATAATAAAGGAGCAGGAGGAAACTTTGAGAGGTAATGGTTATGTCAATGACTTTCAAGATGGTGATGGTTTCACAGGTGTATATTTATTTCCAAACCCATGGAGTTGTATATATTAAATAGTAGAGCTTTTTATATGTCAATTATGCTTCAATGAAGTTATTTTTTAAAAGGTAAAATTTTGAAAAAGATGAAAATTTAACATTGTTTATAAGTATCATTGTATACAATATGGCTATTGTGTAACCATAAAAAATCAAATTAAAGGTAAATGGATACATATTAAATATATGCAAGATAATACACTAATAAAATATAAATGAAAAAATACCACTTATCACAAATTAAAAAATTGCAAAATACTAAGATGATGGGTAAATATAAAAAAAATTAAATTTACCCTGGCTCTATGAAGAAAAATTACAATTTCAACATTGATGTATGGGATTAAATAACACTCCTCCAAAATTCATGTCTACCTAGAACCCCAGAATGTGACCTTATTTTGGAACATAGAGTCTTTGAAGATGTTAATTAGTTAAGATGAGGTGATAGTAGGTAGGGTAGACCCTAAATTCAACAATTGGTGTCCCTATAAAAAAGTTATATGAGAATGCACAGAGGAAAAGATGATGATGGCAAACATAGAGATTAGAATGATGCAGCTATGAGATGAGGAATGTCAAGGTCAGCTTGAAGCCAACAAAAATTTGAAAGTAGCAAGGAAAGTTTCTCCTCTAGAGATTTTAGAGGGCACACAAACCTACAGACACCTAAATTTTGGACTTCTAGCATCCAGAAGTGTGAAGGGATTAAATTTCTGAAGCCATACCATTGGTGATTATTTATTATGGCAGCCTTAGGAAATGAATACAACTGAAAATATAGAAAAAATATTTTAAAATATCCAACAGCTCATCTTCCTTGAAATAGATATTGATATGTCAGTGCTACATGAATAAATATGCCTCTTAGGTTATATAAATCTTGATTGTGAAATGTTTGGGAAAACATCTAAGCCTAGAACTTAAAACAAACACCATCAGTATATTCTTTTCATATTATGTCATTTATACCTGGCTTTGAATACATTGTGTTAGCCATGGTCATAGAACAAGTGCTTACTGGTTGACAGAGGTTGGTTGTAAGTGCCCCCCACACCACCTCTTTTTACAGCCTCTAAATCCAATCACAAAACATTTTGACTGATAGAATTACTTTAACTCAGAGCCTTAAGGGAAAAAAAAGTAATAATTGCTCCTAGGGGAGCAATCACTACTTGAAGACTTTCTTAAGTATTCTTTTATTAACTTAATCAGTGTTATGTTGCCAACCCATTACCAAAAATGGAAACTTGACTCCTATTCATTGACTGTCAAGGCCAACAGTAAAGCTACTGAGCTGGGAGGGGAGCCCATGCTAAGTTCTCAGTTGTGCTTATACTCACAATCTCAAGATATAAGCATGTGTTTCTTCAGTAGAATTCTAGCCTTTGTAGCTGCTTTTAATAAATGGTTAAATGCAAATCAATAGGAAAAAAAAGCATTTTGCTTATTTAAATATATTCCAAACATAACTGACTTTTAACTTTAGAATTTATCCATATATATAACTCTTCCCTCAGTTCTGGATAGAGACAGAACTAAATACAGCTTTTTTTTTTAATATTTTATTTATTTGACAGATAGAGATCACAAGTAGGCAGAGAGGCAGGCAGAGAGAGAGGAGGAAGCAGGCTCCCCACTGAGCAGAGAGCCCGAAGCAGGGCTCGATCCTAGGACCCTGAGATCATGACCTGAGCCGAAGGCAGAGGCCACCCAGGCGCCCCAACCCACTGAGCCACCCAGGCACCCCAACACAGCTGTTTTTGATGACCAGCAGTATTGTTAGTGAGCTTTGCTCCTGACCCAAACTATTGTTGAAAAAACTGAAATGAGTCAACAGATATTTGTATGAGGTGTCATGCTAAATAATTTGATCCTTTTTTAAAAAGTTTGTTCTTCATTCTGCTCTCATTCTTTTTATCGCCATACATTGTTGTCATTGTTATCATCATCATCATCATCACCACCACCATCCTCAATCTGCATCTCTTACTTGGTTTAATTGAACTATGCAATCAGGTTACAACAGAATACTGATCTTATATGTTCTAGGGAGAAACAAAATGGACAGTTGCAATAAGTGTGATATCTGATAGATTATTGCATGACATTTCAGTGTGCTAAAAGGCAGTGTACCTGTATTTGGAGGTCCATCATTTAGTCAGGATAATTCCTATTTATAATTCTTATCTCAGGTTAGTTACTCCGATGAGGGAACAGAAGGCTGGCTGAAGACAAAGCAAAAGGCTGACACCTTGCAACCCCCCCCAACTCCTGGGTGGGACATATGTGACATTCTTTAGGAACCTCCCACCCATCTTAATGTTAATACCTTGCTAGAGGGTAAAATGACCTTCCAATAGCAAGGCCTCTGGTATCTGGTATCTTGTAGGTCCTCTTTATCATATGAAAGTTCTGTTGAAACCTCCCTTTCCTTACTTCCCCCACCCCCATGGTACATAACCTACCATCCCTCACAAACCCCCTGGGGCAGCAGCTCTTCCTGCTCATGGGTCCTGTCCCTATGCTTTAATAAACCACCATTTTGCACCAAAGATGTCTCAAGAATTCTTTCTTGGCCATTGGCTCCAGACCTCACCCCACTGAACCTCACCTATATTCTAGAACTTCATCAACTTCCTTTGAAGTCATATTAGAACTATGACTGTAAGGGAGAGCATGGTACTTTGCAGAACCAAAGGAAGTTCAATATAATTGCATCAGAGAAAAGAATGGAATTCGGTGTAGCTTAATGACAGAGTTCAAGCCTGTGATAACTGAGGCAGGAGGTGCAGTATGGTACTAGATCATGCCCTATTTTGTAAACTCTATAATTACCTGTAGATTTCTTTTCCAAAGCTAAGCTGAGCTTAAAGCTTCTTAGATTCTCTATGGTCTCTTTGACCTCCAGGCTGTGCATATGGTGGTTCCCTGGGCTCTGATGAATCTACTCTCAGTCTGCCTGCAGAACTGTAACCCATCTTTTAGGTCTCAAGTTGCATATCACTTCCTTAGAGAAATTTCACTATAATATGTAGAATCCAAAGATGGTCCACAATGAACCACACTCTATATAATTTCCACTCCTTTATTGTTGGTAAGAACTGTGAATATGATGGAATATCACTCAATGATTAGGTTACTAATCAGCTGACTTTGAGTTAATCCAAGGGGATACCATCCTGGGTGAACTTAATGTATCCAGATGAGCCTTTCAAAAAAGATGAAGGGTCAGAGAATTTCCTCTGCTTGGCCTAGAAGAAAGTGGTCATATGAACTCCTTTACAAGGAGCCACAGGGGATCTCAGTCCTGCAACCACAAGGAACTAAATTCTATAAGCGATCTGAGTAAGCTTGGAAAACAAACAAACAAAAAACCAAAAATAAAATAGAAAAACAACAACAACAACAAAACCCCCTGAGCTCTAAGTGAGACTACAGAGCTGGCCAACATGTTGACTTCAGTCTTATAAGACCCTGAGCAGAGAAGCTGATTAATCTGTGCCTAAATGCCTACCCCATATAAACTGAGATAATAAATATATGTTGCTTTAAGCTACTAAAATTGTGGTAATTCTTATGAAGCAATAGGAAATCAATATACTTCTCAAACCATTACAATGGGAGTTACCCATTATAACTATTAAGGCACTCAGTTCTTTCTGTTTTGTTCACACCTGCACCAAGTACAGTACCTGGCACACAATATGCACTTAAAAAATATTTGGTAACCAAATGAGACATGGGAGCCATTGAAAAATGTTAAGCATTGGAATGAAACTGTAGATACCTTGAACATTAATTATAGTTACAAGCCATTTTGTATATCACTTTTTCCCAATGTAATTGTTAATGTTAACTCCATCTTTCAATATTAGTAGATTGTCTAACCAGCACCAAATCTTTAAACATTTGTCTGACATTTGTGTGTCTCTCTAGGTGCTATTTCTCTGATGATACACTGTTTTTTTTTTCCTTTGTCCTACTCTCACTTGCTTATTTCTCCCATTTTTTTGTGTTTAGTTGAAAAACATTCCTAAATCCTACCCACCTTTCACTGACTCAACATACCATATGACCAGAAAACCTTAATTTTTAGCTCTGTTTTCCTTGAATGTCACCTTTAGTATGAGGAAGAGAGAAATGTTCTTTTAGTGTTCCCAAAGTTAGAAATGATTTGCACTAATACCTAGTTCTGGATTTCAGCAGAGTGAAATATCACCTGCTTGCTGCTTTCAGGTTTAGAACTGTCCACCCAATAACCAGAAATATCAATCTTGAAAACTATTCAACTATTCAGCAACTACTGGCAAAAGAGAAAAAAGAAAGTAAATATTTTCCATTTAAATTCAGGTATCCATTGGATTAGATTTGGAGAAGACACTCATTCTGATACACTCTTATGTGTCTTTTGCAGATTAAACACATATTTTTGTTGCTTTCATATGAATTTTTTTTTTGCTGTTGTTATTTTTGTTGCATTTAACATAATCAGTGTACATTTAAACTTTGCATGTTTGTATATTATGGAAAATTTTCAGAAGTTTGTTCTCCCCCCAGAAGTGTTCTTTTAAACTGTCTTCCCCCCAAAATGTTTTTGTACAGTGAAAAATATAATTTACACAATTTTGCTGCACCTTATTACACTTTACTCTCTTCTTCTCTAATCATTTTCCATTTCCCTTCCTTTGTGATGTCCCAAATATGGCTGAAAAAATCATTACATAGCAAGTAACCCCTTAGGTGAGGCTATTAGTGGCCTATAATTTCCTAAGAAGTGGTGAGACATGAGGCCCTTTTAAGCAAGCTGCTTGAAAATGCACATAAATGAGCATATGTTATTAGTGAATAGTGTCCTCAGAGAGCCATTGTGGTGGCTAAACTTATATTATGGCTCATTCTCTGTAATTTAATTCCAAAGTAGTTATTGGAACTAGGAATCTAAAAATGAGAAATCTTTCCTCTTTCAAATCTCTCTCTCTCTCTCTCTCTCTCTCTCTCTGAGTCTTTCATCAATACAGATGCAAACACAGAAGCTAAGAAGTGTTAGGAACAAACATGGAACTTGTGGCACTGGGATTTCTGGTGTTTGTCCTCTTCAAGAAGGGGGAAGTGTAGGTCAGAAGAAATTGAGACAATGTGTTCACTCTGGGGAAAGAGTGCCTGCCATTGTAGGGGTTTCACTTGTCAGGGTGCAGGATGAATATGCAAATGACCCAAGAGCTGAGAATTGTGGAATTGTGCATAGTGTCATTGTTACATTAAAAGAATACAATTAACTCAGCAAAGAAGCATAACAAGACATATTTTTATATATAATCCCATCATGATAAATTATTCAAGGAGCTTTGCTCCTAATGATATAATCTTTGTCACAGAAAATAATTTATTTAGGAAAATTTTGCCTTAATCTTAGTATAAACACTTATAGAATACTTACATATGTAAATATAAAAACAATACAGAAGATAACTAATATATCACAATGATTAGAAACATATGAAGTATCACAAATATCTCTACTCAAACTTTTAAAAAAATTTTCTATTTAAAATATTAGACAGCTAAAATTTAAAATGATTGTAGGAACAAATAAAATCTGTAAATTCAAATAAGATTAGTTAAAGGTATGATTTCAGACGTTCAGAAAAAAGGAGCTAATTTCTCCAGGATTGAAAACATTTTCTAGTTCATAGCAATTATAGTCAAAGTTAATAAAAAATAATTTTGATTTCCACTAAAGATCAGCTAGCTAATTTATAAGCACAACAGAACTGTACATCTGCATTTTGCATCAGTCACAGAAAGCCAGGATTAAAATGTGCTAGGTAAGTGCCAGAGAGACTTTCATGTGCTACATGACCAATGGGCACCCAGTGGAAAATGTAGGTGTCATGTTCTTTGTGTAATTTAAACAGCCACTAGTTGTCATACAATTGAAACTTAATAGATGTTTCACTTTGGAAAATAAATTTAATCCTTGAGTTTCTGATAAGGAATAAGCAAACTGGTTAGAGTTCCTATTGTCCATTTTGTCCAGAGAATGGTGGTTTAAGTCTGGTGATTGCATTTTCATTTTCTTGTATACCTCTATCAGTTGAAGCAAAGCTGAAATAACTTTGAGGTTAATGGGCTTAAATAAATGCAATAGGTGATTCAGAACAAACAACGTAAAAAAAAATTCTTTGTATTCAACAACACAACATACAGAAAAAAATACTAATTTTTGAGAAATTTTACTTCTCCCAAAATCAAATTTATCCTGTGGTTCATGTAGATGACATTTTCAATTTCAATTTCTTAAAAAAGAGACTAACATGGAAGGAAAATATGTTGTTTTTGATTTTTTTTCAGAATATTTTGAGACCCAGAAAATACAATTTCTCCTTCCTAACCTATAGCTCTAATTCAAGGAAATCTGTCTTTAAAAAACTGGAAGAAAATTATGAGTATTTACAAAACTTAGGACATGCAGGAAAACCTCATCAAAAGCTTATTATGGGCTAACAATATGTCTATGCATTGATAGGGTAGGTAGGTAGATAGGACAAAGTACAACCCTCAAAAATTTCAGTGTGGTGTAAAAAATGGCCTATAAACAGATTTTTAAATATGATATGGTGGCATAGTAAAGCTATGCATGGAGTGATGATAAGTATAAGGTACTATTGTCTTAAACAATGTGCATAAATAAATGAAGAGTAAGAAGTTGGGCTGTGGGAACTCAAATGTGGAGAGATTCCAAACAAAGCAAAAATAATGCCATAGAAGTGAGAAACACCAAACTATGTATAAAAAACAATAAGTTATTCAGTTCCCCCAGAATCTGAAATATAAATTGGAAATTGTGACCAGTTAGGAGACAAGGGTCAGATTATGAAAGACTTTGTAAACAATGATAACAAGTTTGCTAATTTTCCTGTGACAAAGAGTTCACTAGTGATATTTTTACATACACACACACACACACACACACACACACACACACATATATATATATATAGAGAGAGAATCACATTAATGGTAGATATGAGGGAATCAAGAGTCATAGCTGTTAAGAGGCTATTGCCATTGTTGATGCAAAAGACTGCAAATATCTAAAGCAAAAGACAAAAAAAGGGAAGATAAGGCCATCATCTATTTAGGAAATAAAATGAATCACCAATCAAAATGTTAATGGAGTGAGAGGCAAGATGGCAGAGGAGTAGCAGACTGAAATGACATCAGGTCACAGGAGTTCAGCTAGATAGGTATCAAACCATTCTGAACACCTACAAACTCAACAGGAGATAGAAGAGAAGAGCAGCAATTCTAGGAACAGAAAATCGACCACTTTCTGAAAGGAAGACTGACGGAGAAGTAAATCCAAAGCAACAGGAAGATAGACCTCAGGGGAAGGGGCCAGTTCCCAGCAAATGCTGGAGCAGCAGAACACAAAATCAGAACTTTTAGAAGTCGGCTCCACTGAAGATGTTGCTTCAGAGGATAAGCGAGGGTGGAGCCCTTGAGGGACACTGTGGTCTCAGGTCCCGCTGGGTCACAGAAGGATTGGGGGTTTCTGAGTGTGGCAGAGCTGCTAGCTATCAGAGCAGGGAAGCTGACTACAGAGACGGAGCTGAAGAGTGAGCTTTCATATCAGGGTTACCTTAAACCATGATCCAAGGCACAGTTGGGACACGGTTCTTTGAGCAGGGACCCCACAAGTAGCAGATCCAAGGAGACTCACCTTCCTCCTTTGGGAAGTGCAGTGCACAGGAATCTACTGGGTTTGGAGACTTCAAATGGGGACAATGCACCAGAGATAGAAATGCTCAGTTACAGATTGGGTGACCTCGGAGTGTGGCCAGAGACCAGAGAGAAGAGAGTGATTGAGGATGTTTCTCCAAGGGTGCACTGAAGAGTGGGGCCCTGTATTCTCTGCTTCTCTAGGCTGGAGATTGGGAAGCTGCCATTTTCATTCCCATTCTCCAAAGCTCTATGGAAAGTGCTCAGGGAACAAAAGCTCCAAGAGCAAACCCAAGCAGATTACTTAGCCCAGTCCCTGACAAGGGCGGTGCAATTCCAGCTTGGGCAAAGACATTTGAGAATCACTGCAACAGGCTCCTCCCACAGAAGATGAGCAAGAACATCCAGCCAAGACTAAGCTCAACAATCAAGAACAGCAGACCTCCAGAGTGAGGTGAAAGCTATGCACAGAATTCATGGCTTTTTCCCCATGATCATTTAGTCAGTCTTGCAAAGTTAATTTTTTTTTAATTTTATTTTTTTATTCTATATTTTTAACTTTTCCTCTTTTAACATTTTTAACTAGTTTATCTTAACAATACCTTTCTTAAAAAAATCTTTTTAAACCTTCATTGTTATACTCATATTTTATCCCTTCATTGTATATAACCTTTTTTTTTTTTACACATTAAGGGTTTCTTTTTTTATAAAAAATTTTGGGATACAGTTTATTCTAATAGATCAAAATATACCTTGATCTAGCACATGGCTTTTTTCTACTCTCCAGCCTGAGCACACTACCTCCTCTTTCTTTTTTTTTTCTTTTTCCAAGCAACTTATCTTATCAATACCTTTTTTAGAAGTTTTTAAAAATTTTTCATCTTTACAGTGATATTACATCCTTTAATCGTATATACCCTTATTTTTGTGTATATATATAAGTTTATCTTTATTTAAAATTTTGAGAGGTAGTTTCTTCTAACAGAACAAAATATACCCCAAATCAAGTGGGTGGCTCTGTTCTGTTCACCAGTTTAATAAATCTATCTATAGCTATAGCTATAGCTATATGACTTTTTATTTTTTATTTTTTAATTTTTCTCTCCCCCCCTTTCTTCTCCCCTTGGTTTTGGATCTCTTCTGATTTGGTTAGCATATATTTTTCTGGGGTCTTTGCCACTCTTTTAGTATTTTATTCTCTCATTCATATATTCTTATCTGGATAAAATGACAAGGTGGAAAAACTCATCACACACAAAAAAAAGAAAATAAAAGAAAAGAAATGAGCAAGAGACGGTACCAATGGCTAGGGACCTATCATTTCAGACATTGGCAATATGTCAGAACTAGAATTCAGAACAACTATTCCCAAGATGCTAGCTGGGCTTGAAAAAGGCATGGAAGATTTTAGAGAAGCCCTTTCTGGAGAAATAAAATGCCTTTCTGAAGGAATAAAAGAACTAAAATCTAAAGAAGTTGAAATTAAAAAAAGCTATTAATGAGGTGCAACAAAAAATGGAGGCTCTTATTGCTAGGATAAATGAGGCAGAAGAGAGAATTAGTGATACAGAAGACCAAATGATGGAGAATAAAGAAGCCAAGCAAAAGAGACAAACAACTACTGGACCATGAGGGGAGATTTTGAGAGATAAGTGATACCATAATATGAAACAATATTAGAATAATTAGGATTCCAGAAGAAGAAGAAAGAGAGAGGGGCAGAAGGTATATTGGAACAAATTATAGTAGAGAATTTCCCTAATATGGCAAAGGGAACAAGCATCAAAATTGAGGGATCACAGAGAATTTCCCTCAAAATCAATAAAAATAGGTCCAGACACCATCATCTAACAGTAAAACTACAAGTCTTAGTGACAAAGAGAAAATCTTGAAAGCAATTTGGGACAAGAAGTCTGTAACATACAATGGTAGAAATATCAGATTGGCAGCAGACTCATTCCCAGTCCTAGCATGCCAGAAAACACTGGCATGATATATTTAGAGCACTAAGTGAGAAAAACATGCAGCCAAAAATACTATAACCAGCTAGGCTATCATTGAAAATAGAAGGAGAGATACAAGCTTCCAGGAAAACCAAATATTAAAAGAATTTGCAAACACCAAACCGCCCTACAGGAAATATTGAAAGGGGTCTGCTAAGCAAAGAAAGAGCCTAAAAGTAGGAGACCAGAAAGGAATAGAGACAATATACAGTAACAGTCACCTTACAGGCAATACAATGGCACTAAATTCCTATCTTTCAATAGTTACCCTGAATGTAAATGGGCTAAATGCCCCAATCAAAAGACATAGGGTATGAGAATGGATAAAAAACCAAAACTCATTGATATGCTCTCTATAAGAAAATCATTTTAGACCCAAAGACACCTCCAGATTTAAAGGGAGGGGGTGGGAAACAATTTACCATGCTGGTGGACATCAAAAGAAAGCTGGGGTGGCAATCCTTATATCAGATAAGTTAGATTTTAAGCCAAAGACTATGATGAGAGATGAGGAAGGACACTATATCATACTCAAAGGGTCTGTCCAACAAGAAGATCTAACAATTTTAAATATCTATGTTCCTAACATAGGAGCAGCCGACTATATAAACCAATTAATAACAAAATCAAAGAAACACAATCGACAATAATACAATAATAGTAGGGGATTTTAACATACCCCTCACTACTCATTGCAATAAATGTTCAAGATGGCCAGAATGAACAGATAGAACAAGCAGACCACAACATAGTCAAACATAATCAAGTCTGAAAAAATGTGTTTGGCTTCATTCCAAGTTGTAGTCCTAGGAAAAATTTAATATCCATTCATTACTCAATGTGATAAAGTCTATCTATAAAGCCCTATGGCTACATTTTACTTAATGATGAAAGACTGAATTCTTTCCTCTGAGATTGGGAAGAAATGTCCAGTCTCACTATTTTTATTCAGGATCTTGCTGGAGGTCAGTGCAATAAGGCATGAAAAAGATATAAAAGGCATACAAAGTGGAGAAAAAGAAATAAAACTATAGACAACACAATTCTTTAAATAGAAAATCTCAAAGAATCTACAAAAGAGTTATTAAAATTGATAAATGAATTTAATAAGTTTTCAGGATAAGGTCTCTCTATATATTAACAGATTAATATGTTTAAAAAAATAGTTAAAATTTTAAGGAAAAAATGCTATTTACACAGCAATGAAATCATTAAATACTTAGGCTTTTTATATATATATATATATATATATATATATATATATATATATATATAATGTGTAAGATCTATAGACTAACACTACAAACACTGATGATAATAAAACAAAGAAAACTTTAATGACCAGATCTATAAATATACATTGTTCTTGGATTGGAAGATACAATATTGTTAAAATATTGTCTGTTTGTTTGTTTATTTGTTTGTTTATTTGAGAGAGAGACACACAGCAAGAGAGGGAACACAAGCAGGGGGCGTGGGGAAAGGAGAAGCAGGCTTCCTGCCAAGCAGGCAGCCCGGTATGGGGCTGGATCCAGGGTCCTGGGATTATGACTGAGCTGAAGGCAGACACTTAACCACTGAGCCACCCAGACGCCCCCAAACATTGTTTAAAATTTACATGGGAAAGGGGTGCCTGGGTGGCTCAGTTGGTTAAGTGTCTGCCTTTGGCTCAGCTCATGATCTCCAGGTCCTGGGATGGAACTCCACATCGGGCTCCCTGGTCATCAAGGAGGCTTCTTCCTATCTCTCTGTTGCTCCTTCTGCTTGTACTCTCTCTTGCTCTGTCAAGTAAATAAATAAGATATTTTAAAATTATATAAAATTTACATGGAAAGGCCAAGGAACTAGAAAGACCAAAACAGTTTTGAAAAAGAAAAAAAAGTGCAGAAGACACTGTAAAGCTCTAGTTATCATGACAGGGTGTTATCAGTGAAAAGATAGGTAAAAGGAGCACAGTATTATAATAAAAGGAACAGAAAAATAAATGGAGCAGAAACCAACCCACACATATCTGGTCAGTTGATGTTTAATCAAGATGTGAAAAAAAAATTAAGAGAGAATAGATAATCTTTTCAACAAATGGTATTAGAATAAGTGAATATACATAGACAAAAAAATGAACTTCAACCTATACTTCATACCACTGATACAAAAACAAACTCATAGTGGAATACAGACTTAAAAGTAAGATACAATGTATCCAGAAGAAAAACGTAAGAGAAAAGCTCTGTGACCTTAAATTCAACTAAGATTTCTTTGGTATGATGCCAGAAGCATGTCTTGTTAAAGAAAAAAAAAAAAATAAAGATAAATTGGACTTCATGAAAATTAAGGGCAACTTCACCTTAAAAGACACTGTCATAAAATGAAAAGAAAAGATACAGGAGAAAATATTTGCAAAATATGTACTTGAAAAAAAAACATTCAAAATATAAAACTCATTCACAAAATTAAAAAAAAAAGAATCCAAAAAGTGGCAAAATATGTAACAGATACTCCACAAAAGATACAGAGATGGTGGATAAGCACATGGGAAGATGTTTCACATCATTACTTTTTAAGGAAATGCAAAAAAAACTAAAATGAAATTCCATTACACATATAAGAATGATTTAGAAAAGAAATGAAAGGAAAGGCTCGATAATATCAAGTTCTAGGGAAGATGCAGAACAACCGTAAGTCTCATATATTGCTATTAGAAATGCAAAATAATACAGCAAACGATTAACATACACTTACCACAGGAACCAGCAATCACAATCCTAATCATCCGAAATGAAATTAAAATGAAAAGCTATGTTCACACAAACCCATATGTAAATTGTGATAACAGCTTTATTCATAATTCCTCAAGCCAGGAAATAATAAGTATGGTCCTCAACTGGGAAATACATAAACAAACTCTGGTACATCCATACAATAAAATACTACTCATCAATAAAAATGAAATAACCTATTCATACATTCATCAACATGAATATATTTCAAATGCACTCTACTATATTAAAAATGGTTCAAAACTTATTATTCCATTTATATGATACTTTTTTCAAAGAAAAAAAGAACTACAGGGATAAAAACAAAACAAAAACAGAGCAGGGGTTGCCAGGAGTGAGACAGAGGGAGGTGTGGACTGAAAAGGCACACGGGAATATTGGTTAATGAAGGAATTGTTACATACCTTCATTGCAGTGGTAGTTACACAACTTTAAACATTTGCCATAGCTCATAGAACTACACACTAAACAAGTTATACTTTTCTGTAATGATATTATGTTTTTTAAATGAAATTATGTTTTAATAAAAGAAGAAACTAAAATTTCAGGGTGAAAAAAAACTCTGATAATACAAAGGAAACCAATAAAATACTCATCAATAAAACTGTTAGAATTGAGCTCAAATCCAGTTTAAAGAAATGAAAACAAAATCCTAATTCAATAGTAATTATGTGAAAAGAGAAAGCTCAGAGCTGAGACCTGTCAGTGTGGGTTTGGAGGGGACCATGGTGGATATATGAGGGTTCATGGAAGTCAGACTGTACACTGTGGCCAGACAATATATGTGAGGCTGTTCCAGCTCCAAGAAAGGGTCTCCATTTCCTAATTAGCCATTGCAGAGGGGGCAATTTTTTTTTTCTAATTTACCACTTGTTAGACAGAAGATAGCAATCAGGATTGTGTAGATCCCTTTGTGACTTCAACCAGAGTAACTTTAGAAAGGCTAAAGATGAAATCTTTTATTGACCCCTGGGGATTTGTAATTGCAGCTACGACCCAGGTCTCTGATATGTCTTAACTGCAGGTACCTCAAAAGCAGTTACTGCTATCCAGAATAATGTGACCCAGCTACATTTCGAACACTTCATACCTCTATATATTATTTCACTCACCTTTTGAATTGTCATTAGTAATTCACTATGAAATAGAAAATGGCAATTAATTTAAACCTACATTGGTAGCATCAATATGGTTAATTTATTTAGTACCTGGGTGGTAACCATGTTAGCATATGGTTGTAATAAAAATATATGAAATGATCTTCATGTAGTGTTTTATTTTTTTAAGATTTACTTATTTATTTGACAGAGAGAGACAGTGGGAGAGGGAACACAAGCAGGGGGAGTGGAAGAGGGAGAAGCAGGCTTCCTGCTGAATAGGGAACCTGTTGAGAGCTCGATCCCAGGTCGCTGGGATCATGACCTGAGCTGCAGACACTTAAGGACTGAGCCACCCAGGCGCCCCTTCATGCAGTGTAATATTGGAAGAAACCTCATTCTAAGCCACTGATTTTGTAATTGAGGCAATGTGAGTCCAAGTAGGCTAAGAGAGGTAAAATGACTTTTCTAAGGCCAAACAACCTAATAAGTGATCATATTGGGATAAAGCAAAGTCTTCAACATGTTAAAAGTGGATTTTTTCACTATTTATATTAAAATAACACTATTTTCTTCTTTTTTTAAACGTTCACTTTTTGTCATTAAGACAATATATACAATTATGCCAATTTTTAGTAATCAATAAGGAAAAATACTACTCACCACAAAGTCAACAGTCCACCATGATGACTTAATATTTAGGCATATTCCTTTCTACATATGTTTAATTTTGTATGACAACATGTAGACTTTTGTACTCTGCTTATTTTTGTATTTACCTAACATGAACTCATAACATGTCAGAAATGAGTATTTTTCCATGAGGTTCTGCCTATTTGGTAATTGTTACTCCAAGGGACTGTAGAGAATTTCTTCAAATGGATATGTTACAGTTTGATGAGCTCTCTTCCCATTGTTGGATATTGAGGATATTCAGTTCTTCCATTGAAAACTGTCAACACGTTATCTATAAAATCCTATAGGACCTCATGCACCACAGTGCTTCCTTTTGTAAAGCAAAACCAGTTGGATAGAAATGCCTAAACAGAGAAGCCAGGTTAGATAATTTAAGGCCAAATAATAAACCAATAAACCACACAAAACAATTCATAGTCATCAAAGGACGGTTTAAGAAAGTTTCTGAGGCAAGAAACATTCTGATTTTTATGCTCATTAATAACTGATGTCTAGGGGCATCTGGGTAGCTCAGTGGGTTAAGCCTCTGCCTTTGGCTCAGGTCATGATCTCAGGGTCCTGGAATCAAGCCCCGCATCAGGTTCTCTGCTCAGCAGGCAGCCTGCTTCCCCACCCCTGCCCCCCATCTCTCTGCCTCTCTGCCTACTTGTGATCTCTCTCTTTCTGTTGTATAAATAAATAAAATCTTTTTTAGAAATCCTGATGTCTAGCTCATTAATTCTATCTTTATTCTTTTTGTGTTCCACATAACTCATTGGAACTCAAATTTTAGCAACAAACATCCTCTTTGCATTATGCTTTCCTTCTCATTCCAGTAGACCTCCTCCCATAACCATTAATCCAATGACATTTTCTCATAGATACTCATGCACTTTTAGGGCTGAAAAAAAAATTATATGTTCCCTAGTCCATCTAGGAGGCCGGTAATGGTTTGACCTTCTTGAAGTTACATAGTTAGTTCTTCTGCTTGTACTTCTCTGGTTCTTTTCCCTACTCTTAGCTGTGTGGTAGTAGTAGCAGAAGTAGTCACAGTTGCAGTAATATGAGTAGTGGTCGAAGTAGTAGTGGTGGTGGTAGTGGTGATGATAGTAGTAGTAGCAGAGTGGTAGTTGTGGTGGTAGTGTAGGAGGATAGAAGTAGTAGTGTTGGCGTAGTGGTGGTAGTAGTAGTAGCACTAGTGGTCATGGTGGTGGTAGGAGCAGCAGTGGTGGTAGTGCTGGTAGTAATGGTAGTAGTAAAACATTAATTTTTGTTGATCTCTTTCATGTTTCATGCATAATTTTAAGATCTTAATATCCTTTACCTCATTTCGGTCTTTAAGTAATATCTGCAAGGTAAGAATCCATTCCTAACTCCAGATGACAAAATTGAGAGTCAGAAGCCACATATACTAAGAAGTAGTGAATGTGGGACTCCCAACTCCACTTCAGAATTTTTTAAAAATTTTCTGTGATGTTAGTAATGGGTCTAATAATAATGGAATAGTGAAATATTTAAAATAAATATTTATAAATACTGCTTAATATTAATAGTTGATATTTAATAATGAAAATAGTCACTCAGATAATGATTTTTCCTGAGTGCCTTCAGTTTACCTGAATATCATATTACATATATTTTGAAATGCAACAATATATATGTGGAAATGATCAATTTCTATATAGAATGTAGGCAGTTGATGAAATAATGTTTTATCTCAAAAATTCAGATTTCACAAATGTTAAAATGTTCAAATTAGAAATTAAAAACACATTACATTTACATTGTCTACCTCCCACAGTAAAACAAGTATAAATCTAACAAAATGCATAAGATCTAGATGAGGAATAATATAAGACTCTAATGAAGAATACCAAAAAAGAACTAAATCTGTGGAAAGATATTTCCTGTTTATGGATAGGAAGACTCAATACTGTCAGGATGTTAGTTCTTCCCAAAATTGGTCTATAAAGTCAATTCAGCTCCCACTAAAATCCCAAAAAAGTATTTTGTGAATATTGATAAACTGATTCTATAGTTTAAATAGAGGCAAAAAGGAAGAAAAGAAAACAAAACAAAATAGCCAACTCAATATCGATAGAGAAGAACAAAGTCTGAGGACTGACAATACCATACTTCAAGACTTGCTATGGGGCTACAGTAGTCTAGGTGGTGTGGTATTGATGAAATAGACCAATGGAAATATATATTTTTAAATATTTTACATAAATATAATCAGCCAATTATTGACAAAGGCAATACAATGGAGCAAAGATCATCTTTTTAACAAATGGTCCTGGAACAACTGAATGTCCACGTGCAGAAAAAGAAAAAAATATATAGACATCTTCCACCCTTCACAAAAATTAACTCAAAATGGATCATAGACCAAAATGTAAAACACAAAAATCTATTCAACTCCTAGAAGATTACATAGAAGAAAACTCAGATGACTTTGTGTATGGTGATGCCTTTTTAGACACAACACGAAAGACAAAACCCATGAAAGAAAAATTGCTAAACTGGACTTCACTAAAATGAAAACCTTCAGTTCTGCAAAAGACAATGTCAAGGGAATAAAAAGATAAGCCACAGACTGGGAGAAAATGTTTGCGAAAGACATAGCTGATTTTTAAAAATATGATCCAAAATATGCAAAGAACTCTTAAAATTCAGCAATAAGAAAGAAAACTACCCAGTAATAAAATGAACAAAGATCTGGAAAAAATTTCCTTAAACAAGAAGTTATACAGACAGTAAACAGACATATGAAAAGATGCTCCACATCACATCTAATAGAATGGCCCAAATTCCAAACACTGACAATACCAAATGCTGGCAAGGATGTATAATAATTGAGAGCAAAAGGAACTCTCATTCACTCCTGGTGGGAACATAAAACAGCACATCCACACTGGATAATAGTGCAGGAGTTTCTTACAAACTAAAGAGACTCTTGTCTCATGATCCTGCAATGATGCTTCTAGGCATTTACCCAGTTTAATGGAAAACTCATGTCTACACAGAAACCGCACACAGAGCTTATAGGAACTTTATTAATAATTGCCCAAACTTGGAGGCAACCAAAACATTCTCCAGTAAGTGAATGAATAAATAAAATGTGGTTTCTTGGTGTATTTCATGGCCCAGACAATGAAATATTGTTCTGTACTGAAAAGAATTGAATTCTCAAGCCATGAAAAATATGGTGGAGACTTAAATGTATATTACTAATCAAAAGAAACCAATTTAAAAGGGCTACACATTGTTTGATTCCAATTAGATGACATTCAGGGAAAACTATGGGTATATCAAAAAGATCTATGATTTCCAGGGGCTAGGGCAAAGAGAGGGATAAATAGACTGAGCACAGAGGATTTTTAGGGTACTTAAGCTATTTTTTAGAATACTACAATGGCAGATACACACCATTATATATTTGTCAATTTATACACATAGCATGTATGGCACTAAGAGTGAACCCTAATGTAAACTATGGATTTGGAGTGATAATGATGGGTCAGCATAGGTTCCCTGATTATAAAGAATGTGCCACTGTGGTATGGGAGGTGGAGAGTGAGGGAGGTTGTGCATCACGGGAACAGGGGGTATAGGGAAACTCAATTTTGCTGAACCTAATATTGCCCTGAAAGTAAAGTTTATTAATTAAAAAATAAGATTAGATAATTAAAAATAATAAGATCAGAAAATAGTATTAGGGCACCTGGGTGGCTCAGTCGTTAAGCATCTGCCTTCAGCTCAGGTCATGATCCCAGGGCTCTGGGATCTAGCCCCACATTGGGCTCCCTGCATGGAGAGCCTGCTTCTCTCTCTCCCACTGCCTGCTTCTCCCCCTGCTGTGCTCTCTCTGTCAAATAAATAAATGAAATCTTAAAAAAAAAAAAAAGGTAGTTTTTATGAGATCATTCCCATAGAAAAGCTGTCTCTCCTTAAAGTTCACAGCAAAATACTGCCCGTGAGCATCAGTGTAACCAGTAACCACAATACATGTGCACGCATAAAGACTTGCTATGGGATCACTGCCAAGAATTTCTGTTCCTTCAGAAATACTGAAGAGGTAACTGTGTAGTTGTTCAATAGCAAGTACCAAGGCTTGAACACACAATTCCTGATTGGCTCATTTCCTCTAGCTTAGCTATCAGTATTTGCTTTCACATAAAGTAGTAATGTAAAAATAGCACATTCATTTTTACTTCTCCTGCACTCCTCTCCCCCCTCAAACGTTAGTTCTTGCCAGGCTTTTCACAACTTTCTGTGACTCTCAGAAGAGGCTCTTAATTCTTGGCTAATCTTGCCTGTATGTCTCACAGGTGCTATAGCCTCATTTATCTTCTTTCTCTCTGGAGTTGTACAAGCAAGAACTGTCACGCCCACCAATAAATCTAGCCATAATTGTGTTAAGAGCTGGAACTCAGCTTCAACTTCCCACAAAGTCCATTTTATTTTCACTGTCCCTTGGGGGTCAGATGGAGAGGAATGTAGTCAGGGATTCACCAAACCAGAAGAACGTCAATTTTCTCTCCAAGGCCATAAAATGTGAAATGCCGTTTCTAAACCCCTTATGACTATGATTAGAAATTAGAGAATAATAAGGATTGACATTGAAATCCTGCAAAGAATCTGTAATTATACCTGAAAAAAGGAACAGGAGGGAAAAAAGGGGGGCTGATTCATATGATGCCAGTCAGATTTTTTTTTTAAATTACAGGGAAATGTTTCCCATTTCATTTTCCAAAGCTAGCAAAAAGGAAAAAAAAAAAAAAGGCTCTGCTGGAAAGAAATTGAATGACAGTCTAGACGCAGATTTCCAATCCACCATTTGCATTGTGACACCTACACGGACTCCGCTCTGATCATGTTTCTATATTTTTGATTGGAACAAGCTATTATTAAATGTGAAAAGGCTGAAATGCATGAATACTAGCTATTAATTACCACTATTTATTAAATGAATTAAGACAGCTGGGGCCTCAGTTTGTCCTGGATACTGCACAGATGGAGTTGTAGACGAGTGTTTGCAGAGAAAGGTTATTTCCAGTTGTTTTATAGTGTTTTACTTAAATCTCAAACTTGTCTTTATAGTGATTGTGGTTACTTTATCAGAACTGTCCAGGTTCAGGAATCTTACCAATGCCACATGTACAAACAAGTATACAAAGCTCAGCTAATCTTCCACTGACACTGTTGCCTGTTGAAAATCCTATTTCAGAGGACTTCTGTCCTTGGTATGGAAGCATAAGAAAGTAGGACAGAGAAACAAAACAAAACAAAAAACTATACAAATGCCTCACGTTTTGACCTTTTAAAAGAGCAGTAATGAGTAAATGTTTGAGGCATCAAAGGATGAAAGATGGTGGTTGAAACATTTCCCGGACGAAGAGTGTTCTACTTTCTTGTATTAGCCCTGGTATCTCTGTCTTGATGCCAACACTTTGCAGTAACTTCAGAGTATCTTCGTTACTGCTGTTTTCCTTGTGCTACTAGTCCTGCCTAGAAGGAGGAACTGGCATCCTGACTCTAACTTTTTTTTTTTTAGATTGTATTTATTTATTTGAGAGAGAGAGAGAGAGAACATGCAGAGAGGGGCAAAAAGGGAGGAAGAGGAAGGGAGAGAATCCCAAGCTGATTCCGTTCTTAGCAGAGGTGGTCTCAGGGGTTGGTCTCACAACCCTGAGATCACTAGCTGAGAGAAACCAAGAGTCAGATGCTTAACTGACTGAGCCACCTAGGTGCTCCTCTAACTTTTATTATAAACCATCTCATTACATTACAATAAGCAGACAACAGTTCTGGATACATAATAATTTTACATCTTCGTAGACTGGTCTCTCTGAATTGTATGGCTTAAAGTTGGAGTGGGTGGGGCACCTGGGTGGATCAGTCAGCTAAGCGTCTACATTCAGCTCAAATCTTGATCCCAGAGTCCTTGGATTGAGCCTGTATGGGGCTCCCTGTTCAGCAGGGGAGTCTGCTTCTCACTCTCCCTTTGCCCCTTCCCCCCATGCTCACTCACGCTCTCTCTCAAACAAATAAATAAAATCTTTATAAAAAAAGAATAAGGTTGGAGTGGGTTTGTCTGAGAATTTTCCTGTCATCATTTGTGTAGATGTTGCCTGAAATTAAGTAACTCTCATCTCTGGCTTCTACGATGACACCCTTAATTTACCTACTGATTCTTAATTCATTTCATGGAAACTCCTTTCTCATCTTTTCTCTTAAACTTTGTTGTGACCTAAGATCTTCTCTCAGCAAGTTCCCCTTTTCCTATCACCTTGCTTCTCATTGTTTCCTTCTCTCTTTTCTTCTTTATACTAAATATATAATAGAAACTTCAGGAAAATAGAGATAGTTAATAAAAATTGCTGAATTCAGTTATAGGCATTTTCATTTGAGTATCTGTTTTTCTTTCTTTCTTTTTTTTTTTTGTCTTTTTTAGAAAGAGACAGAGGGAGAGAGACAGCATGCCAGAGAGAGCAGGAGGAGGGGCAATGGGAGAGGGATAGTGAGAATTCCAAGCAGGCCCCATGCCCAGCACGGAGCCCGATGTGGGGCTTCATCTTATGACCCTGAGATCATGACTTGATCTGAAATCAAGAATTGGAGACTTAACCAACCGAGCTTTCCTGTGTATTTGTTGGTTTTTTAAGAAGAAAAACTTAAAACTCGGTGGGAGATGATAGTCTCATTTTTTAGGCTATGTTTCTATGACCAGCAGTGAGGGGTTAAGTTTTGTTTGGTGATGAAAGTGTAACTTGGTCAAATTTATTGTAGCTACCAAGCAGAGATGGACATGATATAACCAGAGGGTCCAAAACTCAACAACTAATTATCAAATATTGCTAATGTGATGATGGGGTCATTGGTACCTGACATTAAGTCAAGCCAAAAAAAATGTGTTTCAAATGCAAAATATGAAGCAGGATTTAGTTATCTCTCAACTTGAGATTTCACAGCTAAGGAGAGAAACCAGAAAAGGGAAACTAAGGGAGACAGATGAGCATAGGAAAGGGGGTAGGAATGTGGAAGATTCTCTAAAGATCTAGAATCTGATTCAGTACAAAGTCAGTACTCAATTTTCCACTTTTCATCACTTTAAGATGGCTTTGTAGTCGGCAAACCCACACAAGAGGATTTGAAAGGTTTGCATCATTATTATACCTGGCACACAGTAAATGGGGAGCAAACGCTTGAAATTACTACTATCAGTCCCATTTTACTAAAAATAAAACTTCTTTAAACAAAAGCAAACCTTTGTTAGCATCATTACAAAAACTATCATTCTACTTTTCAAGAGCAGAAATGGATTACAGTGCTCACTGACTCTTGGAAGAAGTCAGCATCTGTCACCAGTCAACCTGGGGCCTGAAGGATGGAGAGATTTTTGAGCATCATGCCACATAGTTCCTGACATTCAGAGGCAGAGCTCAGAGGCAGATGGTAGGTGAGCCACAATCCCAACTTCCATATCACTGTTCCACACAAAGACAATAAGACAACAGGAACATCTCCCCATGCAGCAGGCGAGAAGATACTATTTGTGTTTAATCACTTCTGCGTTAAAAGTTACCATTTTAATTTTATCAATTATGTGTAAATTTCAAACATAGGTAAATATGCTTTAAGGTACTTGTAATAAATGAATGTAACAAATCTATAATGAGATACCATTTTTATTAAACTAGGGTAGATAAAAAATGTTCATAATGTACTACGTAGTTGGGATTACAGGGCATTTTTATATGTTTTAGGTTTAAAAATTGATGTAACATTAAAACATCAAGTAGATAAACACTGCTACATTGGCCCTGTAATTTCACTTCTAGGAATCTGACCCACTGACATGTTCATATATGAAAGTAATTATGCATGTACAAGTCAAATCATTACGGGTTTTTTTTTTTATTGCTGTTGTTTGGTAACAGCAACATTTAGAAGAGACAAAAAGGTTTTTTAATAGGAAACATTCTATGAAGCATTTACATAAAGAAATACCACGCCCAAAGAAATATCACTTTCAATTACTGCTTTGGAAAAATCTCCAAATAATATTTTAAGTGAATAAAGCAAGTTGTTGAAGACTATGTGAAGCATGCTACTAATCTGATGAACTAAGGAAAAATCATACACTGATGGGTATGTTTCCACATATATGTATGTGCTTTATATCTGCATATATATTTTGCACACATATCCACAACATACATACTCAGACACACAGTGAAGACTTAAGAAATGACTAAGTAGTAGCTGCCTTTTGGTGTAGGGAATTAAACGGTTAGGAAACAAGCAAAGGAGAAATAGTTAATTTTATCCTTTATGGATTTTGTACAAGGTACTGGGGTTACATGGTAAAAATAGTTTTTAAAATAAAAATAAAATAAAGAAATCATTTACTAACTACTTTGGGTATAGACGCCAGAACTAGGGATTATAGAGAACAATTTCCTATACTATGCTTCCTACCTTCCTCTTTGCCTTAACTATTACTATGCCCAAAATAACAGAAGTGGGGACTTCTGTCAAACATTTCATATGCACTAGAATTTCTTGGGCTCTTCAATGTAAAAAATTACTTTCAATTCAGTTCAGAGCTTTAAAATGCTAGACTTAACAATAAATGCCATACTTTCTTAAACATTTCTTGTCAACACTACACTGAAATGTGGGATGAATGCTGGATAATCAATGCTTCTGGGGAGTCTATGTCCTATTCTCATTTTTTTTTTTGAAGGAAGTTGCCAGCAGCTCTCAACAGACTATTTGCTGTTGTGTTTAATACTGTTACCAGTTTGTTTTCACGTTATATATGTGTATACATACTTTTAAATGACATTGCAGAATTTGGCAGCAAAATGCTATACTTGTGTATAAAAGCAACATTTATATTTTATTGACAGTCTTTTTGCTGCTACATGCATTGGTTTTTAAAAACAGAAAAAAAAAAGTGTTAAGCAACTCATGCTTAACATAAAAGCAGCAAAATGAATTTAAACAAGTATGGTAAAGAAAAATAAGGTGGCAGTTTTAAAGAGGAAATTATTCATGATACTTGTTGAAGACAGTAAAGCAAACTTTATTCAAGGGAAGCCACGGGGTCGATGTAGGGACCACTGCAATGAGGTCTTGTAGTAGGGCAGAGAAATTGAACTCATTTCTGAATATAGGATGGGCAAGTGGGAATTTCTCATCAAGGAACAGTGTGGGGTTCAGTGGCTGGAAAATTACTACGAGGAAACATCAAGGGTAAGGGGAAATTCTGATTAGATTGGCCAAACACGATTGTTGCTGAGCACAGGCCAGGGTGATCAGCCATCACCTGCGGAGGTGGAGAAAGAGCATAATCAGATATGGAAGGTAGATTTGGGGGTTACTTACTCAAATGACTTATCAGGGTTCTTTCTAAAACTGGATCTTACCAGGAAGTGCACAGGAGAAATTTCAGGAGCTAAAGCCTGGTCACGTAAGGAATCTTTATCACAATTTCTTTTTTGCAAGGTAGTAAAATTCTATGGTCTTTTTGATGTTAAGGAATTAATTCCTACATATAAACAACTCTCTAAAAGCAGATAAATTACTAAAGAACCTGGAGTTTCTGGAACTATTTTTTTTTTTTTTTCTGGAGAGCGAGATGAGGAATGGTGTCTTACATTTATTTATTACATATAAAGAGTTTATGCAATTTTTCAAGGTCTTTTAAAATTTATTAATATATTAATAATAATAATTTATTAATTTATCTTAATATATATTAAGACATATATTAATATATGTCTTAGTGTTTTATGAGTCCCAAAATTAGTGTTAGGGATAATTGAAAATATACTTCTAAGTACAATACATTGAGCTTAACTTCCCTTTGACCAGCATCTCCTGTAATTACTACCCATCGTTTCCTTCTTTGAAACACAGAGCTGTTTAACTAAATGTAATTAGAAGAGTAAAACTTCAGCCTATCTCCTTTACTCTCCTAAGACAACAGACAAAGTAAAAGAATGATGCCTTACCTAAATGCTTAATTAGGTTTTTGAATTTTGGGGGAAGTTTTAAATTAATCAGTTTAAAATTTATTACATTTTTTTAAAAAAACATGTTTCTTCTGTTTGGTTGTTTTTAATGCGAGATCAAGGAGCAGGCATGAAGGTATATAAGGCCCAGTAGCAGTTTCCAGTAGAATATTGTCTTCCAGAATTAATTTTCCTCAGTAGTTGCACATCTGCTTTGGGGTGTGTGTGTGTGTGTGTGTGTGTCTGTGAGAGAGAGAGAAAGAGAGTGACAGAGAGAGAAAGAGAGAGGGGAAGAGAGGGAGCACCAAACATTTTTTTGGTCTGAGCACCAAACATTTTTTTTTTTAATTGAACGAGTCCTACATAACAAATGTTCCTTTCTGTGAAAAGAAGTGGATTTTGAACCAAAATGAACTTCTGTGGGTAAGGGTGGAATTGATAGAGATTCTCACTGGGAAGGTCTGAAGAAGGTGCATCTATAAGCAGAGCAGTGAGTGAAAGGATGAGATAAACTTTATAGGATCATTTGTGAATAAGCTTTAAAAGCTGTAAAAAGCAGCCAATTCTGAATATATTTTATGAACATGGTGTTTTTTTTTTTAATTTTACCTCAGCCATTCAGTATATTCAGGATCCAACCATGGCAATAAAAGTAGACCATGTCACAAAAAAGACTTCGAGCTGTAATTTAATATGTAGACTTGGCATTTCATTACTTATTTATTTTGAAGTAAATAGAATTACAAGAAGCAAAAGGCCAGTGCAAGAGGTAGAGATAGGATAAGTACTGCATACAGTGAATAAATATAAACTGATATAATTTAACCACTCTTTGTGAATAAACTATCTAGGTTTTGGGGGCAAAATAATATTTATTTTCTTATTTATTAGGCAACTCACATCCTCTGTTCTTCAACCACCTTATTTTGGAACTCTTTCTAACAGTCTACACCTGTTGTATATTATTGCTAAATGGATGCAAAAACTTCCCTCGAAATCCTTTTAAATTACTATAGATCAAGTTACAACAAGGGCGTTTACAAAAGACCAAATTTGAGGGTTGGACCTACCACTAGAAACAAAGATATAATTATTTTGACTACTTTTAAGTATTCACACAGAAGGAAGTAGAAAATTAAGGAAAGCATTTAGATGCATACCATACCAAAATGACATGTCCATTCTAAATCTCTCATCTTTTTTGTTGCAAAAAATTTTGGTTTGATTTAATTTGATACAAGATCATTAATCAAATTATTTAGCATGCTTTCTGGGGTCTTTAGAGGAGACAAGACAATTGGAAACATCCTGACACCCTTCCACACTGATAATGCAGTTGTTGTTAGATAATACATATATAATTCCATGAAAATGACACAACACTAGTGATATACATTAATACAGAAAATTCACCAAAGAGTAACATCAGATTTTGGGTGCATATATTCATTTTTATATTTTGCACGTGACAAACAAAAAATAAACCACATACAGAAATCTTCAATATCTCAGGGAATCAGTCACTTTTTAACACTAATTTGTACCAGATACAGATAGTTAGGATGTCAAGTTTATGCTGAAGACTTTGTTTTTCTGACTTTCTATGGATCAATACTGAGACTGTTGCTAATAGATTTTGTTTATGTACTATACATGAATAGTACTTATGTACTATATATAAATTGTACTTCTCTTCTAGTCAAATGCAACTTTTACTGACATTTCTGAGAATAAAGGAGTTAAAACTATTTCCTATGAAACTACATCGCCTGTGACTGCAAAATCAGGGCCGTGAGTCAAGTGGATGAGGGCAGAGGGGGCTATTTTGAAGGTGACTATAGAGAACATTTATTTGTGTTTTTTAGGAGAACAGTCCTTCAACAGTAATTTTGGGTCATTTCTCACTAACATCTGCAAACATCAGAATTTTACCTCTTTATGGTATTCTTAGGGAGTAAATTTCTGGCCAGAGGCTTCAGAGAACATACCAATGACCCCTAAACATAGTGGCCAGGCATCCAGAATGGTCAGGAGTACTCTTAGTCAATGCAGACCCTACAGTTTAGGCCATTTGCATCAGGGAGCAGCCTGAAAACACCAAGTGGGCCACACAAAGCAGAAGGTTCCCAAAAGTCTCATGTCATGGGCATGTAACATTCTGAAACTATTCAGAGGATTGTTTTAAAGTACATATTTTATTTTGCAAACTAAGAGAATTTAAAACAATAGATAATAAAATCTGAGAATCAGTTGGTGAAATATTGGATAATAGCTATTAGAATCGTTGCAGCATTTTCTTCCAGTTTTCCTATCTCCCTCATCCTTCCTTCTTTGGTGTCCCCCTAAGCACTTTCTGTTGGGAATTCCTTCCACATTCAGTGGCACTTGCAGAGCTGTGTCATATCCTCATATCCCACCAATCATAGAACATGGTACATGAAGCTCATAAGGCCATCTTGAACTATTCTTCCAAACTTTCCCAATTATAGATAGGCTTTCTCTCTATATCATAGATTACAAAATCAAAGGGTTTGGAGTTTGGACTTGAGCTTGTCAATGGCTCTATTTCCTACTACATGTGAGCCCAGCATCAGGCTCTCTGCTCAGTGGTGAGCCTGCTTCCCCCTCTCTCTGCCGGTCTCTCTGCCTACTTGTGATCTCTCTCCCTCTGTCAAATAAATAAATCAAATCTTTTAAAAAAATAAAGAATCAGAGATTAGGAAGAACTAGAGATAGACTACTGGTGGCAATGGAATACTCTTTGAGGTCCCATACTCTGATTTCCCTCTCTTTCATTCTATGAAGATTCCTCTCAACAGAATAAGCCAATAAAAACACTTTTAGCTCAAGGCAGATTGAAGAGAGCTTGTGTAATTTTCAACCAAAAGAATTCTGATTTATATAAATAAGAGCAGTGTGTCAGAAAGAAAGAAAATTTTTCCATAAAAAAAGAAGCTATCAAATTTACAAATACTTTATTATATATGAGAAAATAAATTGGCCATACAATAAATGTAGAGAAGTAAAACAAACATGCTGTTATAAAACTATGCCACTTATTAAATTTAAAATAACCCAATAATGCAATTGCCCACAATTGTTCCCTTGCAAACTATTTATGTAGCACACATTCACAATCACATTATACTATAAAAGTGCTATTGCTGTATGAAAATTGAGGTAGAATATGACTACATTTTCTTCAGTGATTGAGATGTGAGTGATTCCTATGTGAAACACAATTTATGTAATTTTTAGAGATTAAATTTTGAAAAAATATAGAATTTAATCCTGTTGATGCAAATATGTCCCATTATATAAATGTAGATTATCTAACCAAACCATATCAAATGAAATTAATAATAATGAAGGCAACAAACAGCAGGGTATAATAAGTAGAAAAAACAAAGCAAATATGATCCACAACATAAAAATCCAGATTTAACTGCCATTCCTGAAATTGAGAACAACAATACTCAGTAGAAATGTTGCAACATTGCCAAAAATTGCAGATTGTAGAGCAGCCTGAATTTTTAGTAGAATATAGAGTCCTCAACAAAACCTCATGACTTGCTACATTTAGTTCACAGATAATTTATATGACTTTTAATTACTTACTGGATGACTATAAGATTTTTAATAGTTTATCTTGTAAATGACTTTAAAGATAAGAGTCTACAAAACCATTTAGTTATACAAACCAAAAAAAGCATACATTTTATAATCAATTTTTAACTCACTTAGGGTAGCATTAATTCTAATGGAGCCGAAAAATAATTTTAAAATATTATATCAAAAGATTCTCCTAGAGGGTAGAAGACCAAGAGTCAACTTAGCTCAGAATCAAAATCTTCCAAGAAGGGCTTAATGTTCCTATCCTTTGGACAATATGAGCTATTCTTTGTTCTAAGAACTGACTCATCTAACTTTTTGCCAGCGCTGGGTTTCTCAGAATCATGATGAAGCAGACCTGACGTAAAAAGTCTCCAGAAATACTTTCATTTGTGAAACCCTGCCTGGGGAGTTTCAGTTAGGAGCTTTGAGGCTAATCATTCTTCAGGTCTATGACATTCTTGGTCACCACCCAAAATATATAAAGCCATAGAACCCAAACCTACTCCATCTCCTTCTCCCTTCCCTTAATGAAAATACCATATAGCTCTACTAAAGTACTTTCCCCACCCTCCTTCTCTCATTTTAAGTTTAGTTATATATCTAATTTATAACAAAGTCACCCTATTCTTTCCCCCTTTCTTTTCATGCTTTCATCAACAAAATCTGCTTATCTAAATCTAATTTACTCTTAGATAATCAGATTCTGTATCAACTCTTGAAGAAATCCTTCTTTGATTCTCATCCTTTCATTGGATAGATTACTCTTTTAATAACTGTCTTAATAGTCTGTGTATACCATTTTTATACTTAGTGAATTGTGTTGTAATTGCTTATTAGGTTGCATTGTAGATTATAAGCTCAGTGAGGTTAATAATTATAATATCGTATTTGTCACAAAACTCCTAATTTTTAAAAAGATTTTATTTATATATTTGACAGAGAGAGATCACAAATAGGCAGAGAGTCAGGCAGAGAAAGAGGGGGAAGCAGGCTCCCCACTGAGCAGAGAGCCCACAGTAGGGCTTGATCCCAGGACCCTGAGATCATGACCTGAGCCGAAGGCAGAGACTTAACACACTGAGCCACCCAGGTGCCCCTCAAATCTCCTATTTTTAACACAGTTTGAATAGGGTTGCTTCATAAATATTTGTTAATGGGTAAATGGTGGGAAGGAAGGAAGGAAGGAAGGTAGGAAGGAAGGAAGGAAGGTAGGAAGGAAGAAAGGAAATAAGAGAGGGAGGAAACAATGATGAAAGAAGGAACTGAAATTTACCAAAATTAAAACTATGCACAGAGAGGTAGAAGAAAGAAAATTCAATGTCGTTACGGCATTTGATAGTAACACATCCTCAGTACCAGCTTCATACTGAAAAAAAAAATATGGAGAAAATGTGTAACTCTCTGTAGTCAACCACTGAGAACTTATGAGGGATATTGGTCAGGAGAAGAGAAAATAATAAGGAAAGAGACTCAAACCATGATTAGAAAGGTATCAGTCTGAGGAAGGTGTCATATGTGCATTATAATTAATTAATTATGTTTCAAAACCAAATTTAACTGAAAACAGATTGAAATGTATTCTTCTCTCAGTATTGCTATGGTATTTACATATATAAAATCCTGATTCAAAGAACATGTTTAGCCAAAGAACACATTTTCATATAATAAATCAGAAATTCCTGAAATAGAAATATGTAAAATCTCCTTGTAGAATTCACTGAGTGGTACTAAAACTTGTATTGCAACACAGTTGCTCCCACATACATGGGTAGTTGGAAAAATAACTGCAATTGGGGAATTATTTTCACCTTGTATGCTATGCAAGAATTGTTCATTTGTTTCAGAGACTATTTCTGTGATATAATGTTATTTGTTCAATGTAACATTTTTTTCAAAACTTTTATCTTAATACATATTAAATGTTTCATTTTCCTCCTTCCACTTCTATTAACTATATTTTTTATGATGTGAATTAAAAATACCACTTTTGTGGTACATGCACTCTGATGCTTATAGCAGCATTATCAACAGTAGCCAGACTATGGAAAGAGCCCAGATGTCTATCAATTGATGAATGGATAAAGAAGATGTGGTGTGTATATACAATGGAATATTACTCAGCCATCAAAAAGAATGAAATATTGCCATTTGCAACCATGTGGATGGAGCTAGAGTGTATTAGGCCAAGCAAAATCAGTCAATCAGAGAGAGACCAGTACCATGTTATTTCACTTGTATATGGAATTAGAAAGCAAAACAGATGAACATATGGGAAGGGAAAAAAAAGAAAAAAAAAAAAAGAGAGAAGCAAACCACAAGAGGCCCTTAACAATAGAGAACAAACTGAGGGTTTGATGAAGGGAATTGGGTGGAGATGAGCTAAATGGATGATGAGCATTAAGGGGGTCACTTGTTATGATGAGCACTGGGTATATGTAAGTGGTGAATCACTAAATTCTACTCTTAAAACCAGTATTACACTATATGTTAACTAACTAGAATTTAAATAAGAATGTGGAAAAAATTCCACTTTTAAAACTGCCTTATTTATACATTTATACATTTCTATACTGTCTATTTTCCAAAAGGCAACTTGCTTTTTCTAGGTCATTATGGCAATTCTTTTCACTGGAAAAACTCTAATTAATTTTAAAAATACTAGTTTTTTTTTTTAATATTTTATTTATTTATTTGACAGACAGAGACAACAAGTAGGCAGAGAGGCAGGCAGAGAGAGGGTGGGGGAAGCAGGCTTCCTGCCAAGCAGAGAGCCCAATGTGGGGCTTGATCCCAGGACCCTGGAATCATGGCCCAGCTGAATGAAGGCAGAGGCTTTAACCCACTGAACCACCCAGGTGCCCCTAAATATACTAGTTTTAAAGTACTGGTACAGCCCAAACCATTGCTATATTTGGCTAGTGTTTAAAAATTTACTACTGTTACTCAACAATTTACACTACTTACTATGGACTACTCAGGCTAATAATTTAATAGTTTATGGTTAATAAAATATAGTTACTTTAAAGGGCAAATTAGTGCCAGAACAAGGAAATTTATTTTTCAGACATTAGACATAAGAAGATAGTTGTAAAATTAGGCACATTGAAAAGGTATTCACCTTACAAATACCTTCTTTTTTCAATACATTGCCTTTCCCTAGGACAGTATAAACTCTTTTTGAGCAATTGCTATGAATCTTGTTTCAACAGCACAACATACATATTCCTAGAAGAACAAATATATCAATGTTTAAATATATATTTCAAGTATTTAATTCATTCTGTTGGGGAGCAAATTTTATTTCTGTACAAGGTTCTTCTAACTAGACTAAGAACTATATTTACATGAGACTGATTAACAGGATAAAATCAAATTTAATTCCATACATGGAAGAATCCACAGAGACATGAAATTACAAGACAGGCAGGCAAAATGAAGTATATATGTCATCCTGAGCTAAGGAGACTGGAGTAGGGATTTAAAGGGGAGGTAGGTGATTAGTAGAAAGATGAGAGATGTTTGGAAAACAAAGGTTGTCTTTTCATGCAGTTAAGTTTCTTAGGGAAAAAGGAATTTCTGTTAAAAGTTCTCTTCCCAAGTACAGGCTCTCCTTGCCAATGAGAATCTAGGCATTTGAGGAGACAGTGAAGAACTTTCTCAGAAATTGTTGGGTTTTGATGACTTTTTTTTTCCTAAAGATTTTATTTATTTATTTGACAGAGATCACAGGTAGGCAGAGAGGCAGGCAGAGAGAGAGAGGAAGGGAAGCAGGTTCCCTGCTGAGCAGAGAGCCCAACGTGGGATCAAGGCCTGAGCCAGAGGCAGAGGCTTTAACCCACTGAGCCACCCAGGCACCCTGGGTTTTGATAACTTTTAACTCAAAATAATCTTCATGCAAAAGTTTCCCATCTTGGGAGAGCTTGTCCTTGACCTCTACAATGCCAATTTTATTTTCACTTAATATGGTTGCTTTCTTAAAGTGTTGCTTTGCTCACAAATGAGAGACTGCAGATGTAGCTAAATTTTCCTCAAATAACATTTTATCAAAATTATGTTAAAACTATTTTAAACATTTCAATCACACACCCACTTGCCATTTTTTAGATTATTCTTTTTTAAAATATTTTGTTTTTATTTATTTGAGAGAGAATAGGAGAGTACAGAGGGAGAAGCAGACTTTCTGCTGATCAGAGAGCCCAATGCCGGGCTCAATCCCAGAACTCTGAGGTCATGACCTGAGCCGAAGACAGGCACTTAACCAACTGAGCCACCCGGACACCCATTTTAGATTATTCTCTTATGTTCAAATGGAGTCATATCTCTTCATTTGTAATTTTGCTGTCTTTTGATAGTTTTTTTTTCCTCTAGGTCTTATTTTCTTTTACTTTAATTTAGGTGGTGAAACGTGATTCATATGTTATTTATTATTGTCCTAGTGATATTCATACGATGTTAGGAATCTAAGCTCCTACTAGTTATAATCAGTGATGATTGCATGTTATCATTATTAAATATATAGGAAAATAATTCTCACAATAGCCATATTGTAATCTATAATAACAATGGAATGCCTATGTCTGATAGGAAGAAAAGAATAAAGGATCAAGGGAGAATTTGCTGAAGCAGCAAGAATCATAAATCCAGGAGTACTTGCTTGTTAGTGGCATGGCCTATTAGGTGTCCTGACTGATCCAAACTATTCATCTGAGTATAAACAACTAATCATTTGGTTAAACTATATCTGTTTAAAAGTATCAGTAATCTAGAAAGCAAATAATACTTAAGGCTCCAAAATGAAGAAAGAGTAGAAAACTACAAATAAAATAGAGCACTAAAACTGATCTTTTCCTTGAGATGAAATTTGACTTTGGTTCAGGGACTCACAGGGCATAAAGAATAGGAAAAAAAGTCTAGGACTTGTCCAAGTTAGAAAATCTGCCAGAGACACACCCTATGAAGTTAACCTCTCCCTGCCAAAATTGGTATTCCAAAGTAGTACACACATGATATATGGGGACAACTATAGATAAATCCAATCTATTAAACTATTGCAAGGGAAATTATCCAGCATATACTTTAATGCTGAGTAGGAGAGAAAAATGACATTCAACATCAAGATTTCTAACCACATGATGGTTTAGGAAATTTTCTAGGAAAATTCATCGAGGTGGTAGTTAACAAACAAACAAACTAAAATAAAATAAAGTAAAACAAAATCAAAACAAAAATTTAAAGTGATCAAGGGGATTCACTTCCAACATGGTCAAGTAAGCTCCCCCCAACACATCTCTCCTGCAGATAAAAACTATTAACTAGAAAAAAATATGCAAAAAAAATGAATTGAAGACACTGGAGAGCAAAATATAAGACAAGTTCATTCTGGAAGGGAGTTAATATTCAGTAAAAGAGAATGACATGGGTGAGCTATCCACTGTTATGACTACTTGTCTTTATGCATTCCAAAGATGATATTGCAGAGAAGCTAGAATTGTGACTGAAAGCCCACAGTATTTCCAGCTTAAAGAACTAAAGGACATCAGCCACAGCAACTTCTTTCAAGACATATCTCCAAAGGCAAAGGAAACAAAAGTGAAAATAAGCTTTGGGACTTCATCAAGATCAAAGCTTCTGCACAGCAAAGGAAATAGTCAACAAAACAAAGAGGCAACCCAAAGAATGGTAGAAGATATTCACAAATGACACTACAGATAAAGGGCTGATATCCAAGATCTATAAAGAGCTCCTCAAACTCAGGGCACCTGGGTGGCTCAGTGGGTTAAAGCCTCTGCCTGCAGCTCAGGTCATGGTCCCAAGGGCCCTGGGATCTAGCCTCCAGGATCCTGGGATAGGGACCTGACTCAGGCTCTCTGCTTGGCAGGGAGCCTGCTTCCCTTCCTCTCTCACTGCCTGCCTCTCTGCCTACTTGTGATCTCTCTCTGTCAGACGAATAAATAAAATCTTAAAAAAAAAAAAAAAAAGAAATCCTCAAACTCAAAACACACAAAACAGATAATCACATCAAAAAAAGGGCAGAAGACATGAACAGACACTTCTCCAAAGAAGACATACAAATGGCTAACAGACACATGAAAAAGTGTTCATCATCATTAGCCATTAAGGAGATTCAAATCAAAACCACATTGAGATACCAACTTACACCAGTTAGAATGGCCCAAATCAACAAGACAGTAAACAAGTGTTGGAGAGGATGTGGAGAAAGGGGAACCCTCTTACATTGTTGTGAGAATGCAAGTTGGTGCAGCCACTTTGGGAAACAGTATGGAGATTCCTGAAGAAATTAAAAATAGAGCTACCCTAAGACCCTGCAATTGCACTACTGAGTATTTACCTCAAAGATACGGATGCAGTGAAAAGAAGGGCCATCTGTACTCCAGTGTTCTTAGCAGCGACACCCACAGTCAACAAACTGTGGAAAGAACCAAGATGCCCTTCAACAGATGAATGGGTGAAGGAGATATGATCCATATATACAATGGAGTATTATGCCTCCATCAGAAAGGATGAATACCCAACTTTTGTATCAACATGGACAGGACTGGATGAGATTATGCTGAGTGAAATAAATCAAGCAGAGACAGTCAATTATCATTTGGTTTCACTTACTTGTGGAGCATAAGGAATTATACAGAGGGCATTGGGAGATGGAGAGAAGTGAGTTGGGGGAAATTGGAGGGGGAGACAAACCGTGAGAGACTGTAGACTCTGAGAAACAAACTGAGGGTTTTGGAGAGGAAGGGGTGGGGGGTCGGGTGAGCCCAGTGGTGGGTATTAAGGAGGACACGTATTGCATGGAACACTGGGTATGGTGCATAAACAATGAATTATGGAACACAGGAAAAAAATATCAATTAAATTTTAAAAAAAAAGAACTAGAGGATGGAGTTCAGGGCAAGCAAAGCCAATGGAAAGTGAGGAAAGAATACCCACAAATGGTAAACACTACTCAAATCTCTTGCTGACCCCTGAATCATGTATATGTGAGACAGACTTAAGCTAAGAAAAAAATAATGTACCTGAGGTTTGAGTAGTGGTCTAAGAAATGGAGTTTGTAGCCTGAGTCTGTCCAAATTAATTGTCTGCTACAAAAAGAATTCACTATTCTTTAAAGGAATATGAAATAAACCAAAATCTCCATAATGTAATACTTACAATGCCCAGAATTAAATTCAAAGTTCTGTAACATATGAAGAACCAGAAAAAGTGACCTCTTTAAAAGAGAATAAAAAAACAATTAATGGACACTAACCACAGGATGAGTTGGATTTTGGAATTGGTGTACAAAGATCTTATGAAAGTTATTATGGTAGGTTTGTGACATAAAGGAAAATGCTTATATAAATGAAAAGCTGGGAAATTGTAGAAAATAGATAGTACAAAAGCAGTGGATTGACATTTATTTTGCTGGATAATACAGTATCTAAATTAAAAAAAAAAAAAAAAACTAAATCCAAGTTTCAGTAACAGGAATACAACTAACACCCAGATCTTGCTTTCAATACCTTGGTTCAGTAAAAGGCACCAGAACTCCTTGGAGAAACGGCTGATTCTAGGATTTGGAGAATCTTAAAGTGTCAGAAAGAAAGTGTTTAAAAAAAAAAAAAAAACAAGCCTTCAGTGATGTGGTATGTCTGGGGACAGAGAAGCCAGCTAAAAGAGCTCCCAATGCCTAAAGCAAGATCGATTTGAGCAACACAATAAATAAAGCAGTATCAGAATGTAACACAAAGAACGCAATAAATATCTATGAGTTCATATGGCTATAAATAAATGACTGGACAAATACATAAATGGAAATGAAGAGACACATCTCCCATGCAGAAGAATTTCAAATAATTTTTTTTAGATCTTCATCCTCAAAGAATTTGAGCAAAACACCCACTCCTTAGCGTGGGCTACATATAGTGTCTTTCTTCCAAGAATGTATAGTATGTGCATAGGTAAAGAGATTATGAGGTACAAGCTTCCAATTATAAAATAAATAAATCATGGAGATAAAAAATATGAAATGGGAATATAGTCAATAGTATTGTAATAACATTGTATAGTGACAGGTGATGACTATACTTATTGTGATGAGGGTTGAATAATGTTTACAATTGTCAAATCATTATGGTGAGCACATGAAATTAATAGAATATTGTATGTCAACCATACTTACAATGCAAAGGACACTGTTATCAATAAGGAAAGAAAGATGAACAACAAATAATTAAAAACTGAGATGATAAAAGTATGTCCATTTTCACTATATAGAGAAAGAAGAAATTTGATCTTTTCAGATCAGATCAAGTTGAAAAAAAAAAAAAAAGGAGACCCAGGGGCAACATTTTAAAGTACTAATAGGTTTAATTCATTTAAGTCATAATTTTTCTCATTTCCTCTCTTGAGATCACCAAATGTAAATATTTTCATAATAATATCTTTTGTATTTCCTCTCCTTTTTACCATTACTGCCAATGCATCATCTCATGAAGTTGATGTCAGTAACAGTAATAATGATTAAACACCTAACCTCACAAATGTGAAACAGGGCTACACATTTCACATGCAATGTCACTGTTAGTCATCAAGGTATCTTTCTAAATAGATTTGGTCTTATACCCATTCTACAGGCATTAGTAGCAAATAATTCAAACACCTAAGTAATACTTACGTGTTAAGCATAGTTTTAAACACGTTTTTAAATTTTATTTTGTTTAGAAAAGAAAGAAAGAGTGTGAGCAGGGGTAAGGACAAAGGGAGAGGGAGAGAACCTCAAGCAAACTCTGGGCTGAGAACAGAGCCTGAAGTGGGAGTTGATTTCAGGACCATGAGATCATGACCTGAGCATAAATGAAGAGTTGGATGCTTAACCTGACTGAGCCACCCAGGCACTCCTAAATGCTTTTAATATATTAACTCACTAAGCCTCACAACAATCCTATGAAATATGTAAGGTCTTTTTGTTTTGTTTTGTTTGACTGTTTGTTTGTTTTACCATTTGATGAGCAAGGAAAACAGTTACAGTGATGCAAAAGAACTAAATCAAGGTCACAGAGTGGGTAAGTTCTAAGGTGGGTTAGAAGTTTTTTTTTTTTCCTTTTGTTTTACCAGTAGTAATGCGTCCAAATTTGTGGACCTTTTCTGTGATGGTGAAAGACTATCAGTAGAATGTACCCTGGGCAGATATTTAAAGAAAAACAAAACAGTCATAAAAAAAAAAAATGCCGCTTTAATGATGGGAGAAAGAACAACTGCTTTTGATAGAATAAACTTCTGCTATGGAAATAACATTTTAAAAATATTGGAACTATTTTCATTGATGTGTAATTCTGTTGGGAAAAGGAGGTCTGATTTTTGAAAACAATTATGTCTGCACAGATAAACTTGAAAAACAAATTTTCTAACTTCCAGTCTTTCAAATGAAGTAGTGGGATTTTGGACTCATCTGTTTTCTAAAAGCTAATTTTCAAAAAAGGTCATCATGATTCCCATACACATATAAAAAGGAACCTGTTTTTAAGCTTTTAACACATCAATGAGGAAACTGGTGAGATGTTACAACTAATTCAGAGGAGAATCCAAGAAGCAAACACATTTACAGATTAGGAACACAAAAAGGAAGGTACAAAAGGAGGGAAAGCTGTTTTTTCCGTGGCAGGAGTGGAGATAGGAGGCTTAGCCCCATGCAAGTCAAAATTCATGCAGCATCTCTAGAGACATACATTATTTTGTACTGTTACCAATTATCTACAACTTAAGGAATTGAAAATAGCTCCCATCAATCAGAATCAAATAACTTGGAAGCATTTGCTATGGGCAATGCGTATTTTCCAATGAAGGACAAAATCTCCCCTACATTTTAAAGACAAATAAAAAATAACTTTTCAGGGGCACCAGGGTAGCTCAGTCAGTTAAGCATGTTCCTTTGGCTCAGATCATGATCCTAAGGTCTTGGAAGTCCCACATCAAGCTCCCTGCTCAGGGGAGCCTGCTTTTCCCTCTTCTTCTCCTGACCTTTCCCCTGCTTGTGCTTGCACTCTCTCTCTGTAAATAAATAAATAAAGTCTTCAAAAAAAAAAGAACTTTTTAAATAGTTTGCAACTGGACATCAGGTAGATGGAAATATATCCCATGCATCTTCTTATCAATAACCTCTTCTGTCATGGGCCCTCATCCTCTTTTGTGAAGTCAACACAAGCTTTCCCTTGGTGAAATCTTCCATGATTGCTCCAAGGTCCCTGAGTATCACTCCTCGCTCTGTAACCAGGAGCCCTTCTTGTCATTCAGCAGCAAAATAAATATATGTCATCTTGTATCATCCATGCATCAACCAATTGTTCCTCCTTGCATTTAAATCATTGCTTGTGGGGCACCTGGGTGGCTCACTGGGTTAAACCTCTGCCTTCGGCTCAGGTCATGATCTCAGGGTCCTGGGATCGAGCCCCAAATTGGGCTCTTCAGCAGGGAGCCTGATTCCTCCTCTGTCTCTTTGCCTGCCTGTCTGCCTACTTGTGATCTCTGTCTGTTAAATAAATAAATAAAAATCTTTTTTAAAAAAAGTAAATAAAAAAATAAATCATTGCTTGCTGGAAACCCATGTGTGCATTATGTACCTCTTAGAAATGTTGGATTTATGCATAGGTCCTTGATCAAAGGAAAGGTCTTAAATGTCGGTGATGATAATTCATTTGATGTCTAGATTTTTTTAATTAAGGAAACATGTAGCACTGTTATTAGGTCTGATAAAATTAGCTTCAGGGTAGTCCTAAAAAATGGCCTCTCTTCAACTCATGTTTTATTTAGAAATGTCAGGTAATATTTTTCAGACAGGAACTAATGTTTCATATTATCTTGTTAGTGTTCACCATTAATTCATAATCTGCTTCCCTGATAGATTAAAAACTCTGTTATTAGCTGTCTGAAAGTGGATTAGTCCCTGTAAATAAACTGATGAATTGATGTTAAACAGTGTTAAACAAAAATAACAATGATAGCTAACAATTTACACATGAACATTATTACTCGCCCCAATGCTAAGATATGGGAGAATCTATAAAAAAACACACATTATGAATGAAACAAAAATTATATAGAAAAATAGTTGGATTGTATAAACTAGGTAGTAATTATTGATTCTTCTTTATATCTTGATAAGTCATCTTTCTATCACTTCTGTATATATTTATATCTACTTCTGTACATAACAACTGAGGTCAGGGATTTAAAATAAGATCACTTGTCTCCCTAGACAATACTAACAAAGCATTTTTTCATTCTCCATTTCTACAAATTCTACTTAAATTCCATTTTGGGGCATTTTTCTACATTACTAGATAGGAAAAAAATATATATATACATATGCATGTATATATATATATATATATATTTTTTTTTTTTGTCATAAAGAGAGCACAAGCAGGGAGAGTGGCAGGCAGTGGGAGAAGGGTCCCTATGGAGCAAGGAGGAAGTGATAGAGTACATATGTCCTAGATAGAGTACACATTATTCCTGTTATACTCAGATATGATTCTCCATTCTTCTGAGTGTTTATAAGAGCAAGACTACCTCTTCCTGCTTTACTCATTAATGGATCCATATTTACAAAATCAAAATTTCTGAACCCCTTACTGACTCAGTCACAACTCAATCTTTTTTTTTTTTTCTTTAAGATTTTATTTATTTATTTGTTAGAGAGAGAGCACAAGCCCTTGGAACAGCTAGTAGAGCAAGCAGAGAGAGAAGCAGGCTCCCTACTGAGCAAGGAGCCCAATGAGGGACTTGATCTCAAGACCCTGGGATCATGACCTGAGCCAAAAGCAGATGCTTAACTGACTGAGCCACCTGGATGTCCCACAGTTCAATCTTTTTAAAGTGAAGAAACATTTTCACCCATAGATAGGATCTCATTTTTAAAATTGTGGCAGAACACAGAAAGGATCTCAGAATTCTCATGATTTTCAACTGTCACCTATGAACATAAAGATTGGTTCCTTCTGTGTTGGGGATTTTTCAAGCTAATAGCTCCAGGGTATAACAGAGGAAGAAGTAGCAGAGATATTACTAGAAAACTAAAACATAACTGGAGAATAGCTAAACTATAGTTGTTTGGGAAATAAGAGGCAGAGAGATTCAAAATAACTAAGGGAAGCCTTATAAATCACTTAATTTACAATTTTAATTTCAGGATCATAATAGCCTTATTTGTAATAAAGCAAAAGCCTGAATCAGAGAGCTGAGAAATTGGGCTTCATAATGAGGTTTGGTTATTTTTTAGTGGATTGGATCCTGTCTTTCACTAGTTTGTTGAAGATAAATGAGTTAAGCTTCAGTTTGTTTAACATGAAATTAAAATCATTCTCTATAATTTGCAAGGGATGGTGAAGTAGAGTTAAAAATTTATATTCCTTAAAAATACACAAAGTTCCCTAAACATTTTTTTAAATGAAGGGATGATTTTGGCAAGACAGAAATATATGTAACTTCTTGGTATGAAATGTTAAGGATATTTTTAAATATATCTAACTATATCGCAGTAGCTTAGGCTCTAAAATTATCTGGTCATTAAAAAATTAAGTGTTTTTAGTGGAAACCCAAGACCAACCAAATAGTCTTTTTTTGTGTATCTTTATTCATTTATCTGGCATAAAATTAAGAACAAAAGAAAGTTCTTTGATTAATGACCTCTGTTAATCATTTCAGTAGAATGCACGAAGACATTTTTAAAATTTTATTTCACTAACAAATTAAGTTTGTGTTAATCATAAGTGTCACTCACATGCAAATTATGCATAAATATTCAGGGTGATCTATATTTTATCAGTAGTAACAGAAAACTTGCCACTCAGTGTGGTTTTAAACAAGCAATTAGTGCATAAGTTATTAAACATTTTAAACAAATGGGCTGCATCAAACCCAAATTAGGAGAGTTCAAAGAAATTTCACAGCATCTTGATTGCACAGGTGTCTGAACTGCTGAGAATTTCTGCATCCATAAAAGATAAAATATGTTAGTTTTACATATGTTATAATCCTTATTTTCAACCCTAGTCTCTTCGTAATCACTTTTGAAGACTATTATCGTTACCGAATTCTTTGCTGTCATCTCTTTTCTGATATTTGTGGCATCTGGGAATTCAGGTAAATAAGGAAAGTCCAAGGGGGGTTCAACTTCTGAACCAGAAGGTATAAAACAAGATTCTTCAGACCTTCCAATTAAACCAAGGTTATTTCTCTCAGCTGAACCTGTAGGGCTCAAGGGAGGCTGGAGTTTGTTGAATAGTAGTACTGTATCAAAATCTCACAATCTGAGGTTTTATTTGTAGTTTCCTTTAAAAAAAAAAAAAAGCCTGATTCAAGACATCAGCTTCTTGTAGTTCCCCGGTAACTCTTATTTTTAAGAAGTTGCTCATCTACTAAGAAAAGAACACCAAGGATGATGAGTCAGGCTGAGTTATAGCTAATTGAATCAGTTCCTCTAATAACTGTGGTTATCATATAATTTATTACTCCAAAATGGGACAGTTTTGAAAAATTACTGACAAAATGCAAGAACTCACTGTGGTGTGTGTATTAGTTGGCAAGAGGATGAAACCAAGACAACATGGACCAGAAGCAAACAAGTAATTTAGAATAAACAGCAAGAACGATGAGAGGGGAAACGATCTAGGAATAAGACCAAGAAGCTGCACTTGTCGTTATTGTCAAATTGCTTTAATAATATTCTGGTGCAGAAGAACTAACAGAAAGCAAAGCAAGTTGCAGCCATGAGTACATATTATATGGAATTTGCTCCATTACATTAGTAATCACTCTCACTTATGGTATATATGCTTCCAGTTCATAGTTTTCTCACTTCATCCTCAAAACCATAGATATTAATTATCCCTATGTCAGAGCCTACAGGGTTTAAGTAAGTTCCTTAGAATCATATACAAATACCTGTCTATCTCAAGGCCTATGTGGTTATTCTCTATACTTGTTTTTTAAAAATATTTTATTTATTTATTTGTCAGAGAGAGAGAGTGATCAAGCACAAGCAGGGGGAGCAGCAGGCAGAGGGAGAGGGGGAAGCAGGCTCCCCACTGAGCAGGGAGACTGATACGGGACTCGATCCCAGGACCCTGGGATCATGACCAGAGTGGAAGGCAGATGCTTAACCAACTGAGCTACCCAAGCATCCTTCTCTGTATTTGTTTTTAATTCTATTGATATCTTTATCTAATCCCAACTGAAAGATGTCTAGATATTGATGAAGAGAGGCACCAAAACTAGGTAAATTCAGCCTTGTCATTGCTTGTCCAGTAACAAAAAAAGCAAACAAGGCCAAGCAAATGTTCTCTCTCTCCCTCTCAATTTGTATGTGTGTGTGTATGGTGGAAAATAACAAGAAGAAAGTAAGCCACCCAGGAAGGAGGGTAGGAAAGGAACACCCAATATGTCAGAAAATATCAATGAACAAAGAAATCTTTGAAAGGGAAGCAATATTGAAAATTTTTGAAAAAATATTTGAGAAGAGAAAAATAGCTGATTTATCTTAACATGGCTTATATCCACGAAGGAAAGAGAAACATTTTTTAGATAACATTTTTTTAGAGCTTGTTCAAGAAAAATAAAATAAGCAGATTAATTTGGGCTAATTTTCTCTCTTCCCACCAAAGAATCATTTGGAGTTGCTCTCACTTTTTAAAAAATTTTAATAGGTAGTAATAATTCAATTATCACAAGACTATTGTGAAAATAATATTACACAAATACAATAAAACTTAAGATACATGCCTTATATATAATAGATATTTAGTAGTTAATAGCTAATAATTTATCAAACCTTAATTCAGAACTGCAAGAGCTATGTGGGAAAGACAAATGACTTCTCACACAGCCACATTTTCCTAGGGAATCTGAACTTGTCTAAAGCCCTAAGAGAAGACACCTCAATACTAAATCTGTTTCCATGTTCAGCTTGGGCTAACCAGCAATGGACACCTGATTGAAATTGAATTAATGAAGCATAAGTCAACTATGAAGTGTTGAACTGAAAGATCATTGAATCTTAGGGACTCAGCTTACTGCTTTGGGTTGGCTATGATGAAGTGTGAGAGAGAAGAAGCCTGAATATGAAAACAAAAGAAAATAGCAGCGAATATAAAGGAGCAAAAATTTGCGAGGAAGGAAAAGAGTGAAAGAGAGAGAGAGACCCAGTTGCTATAAAGTATAGCTATATTTCCTTCATTTGGATTCCTTAAGACTGCTATATTTGCATGATAACCCCTTTCCCCTTTTTATTAAATTTCTCTCAGTGGGTTTCAGCTCTTTATAACCAAATTATCCTTGACTAAGGCAGGTTAGGGCCTTAAAATTAAATAAAACTACTACGACTAACAATAAGTTTCCAGCTGCTACTCTTATTCTTTCCTAAAAATCAAGCAGTTTCTTTACCTCTGATAGATAAATGGTTTGTGAAGATGCCCAAGCTATTTGTTATATATATATAGGATAAGAAACAGAGTTTCACCGTTAGCATTGAATAGAATCATTTCAACTTGGAAAAGGAAAAAGAAAACCCAAACAAACAAAGTAGTAAATGAGAAATTGATCCTAAGCCTCTGTATATGTAACTCAAAGGTCTGAGTGGTCTTCAATTACAAAGGAGGACACTGATGATCAAATTTCTAACTCACAGGATTTAAATTTCCAGAGGGCCGAGGTGGTCTGATTACCCAGATATCCATCCAGTGTGCACATCTCTTATATGTTTAAACTATAACTTAGAAAACCAAAATTTGTGTTGTTTTGGTTTTAGATGAGCGACAGTAGAACACAACATGATCACTAATGGGTACGGTGTGGATTGAGATGGAGAGAGAGATACTAGATGTATAACCATATTGATTTATGGCATGTCCAATAGTAGCTGCAAGTTCATCTGTGAAAATGCCCAGATATCAGTTTATTTCCAACTGTGGCCACTATTTTTTTGAATTACTACAATAGACTCACTGATATTTTGTACCTCTAGGCTATTTTGTAACTCCATTATACTACTTACTTTTTCCTAGCACACCTGATGAAATCATTTCTCCTCTCAAAGACCTAGCTTTGACTATCTTAGAAACACACATTTCTGTTGAATTCTGCAGGCGCTATTACTGAAAAAAAAAAATCCATTTCATGAGCAAGATTATTTTAGGTGCTATTCAAACTAAATCATGGGATAATCAGACTATGAAATGTAGACAGTTCAGAGCAAAATGATTAAATTTTCTGAATCTAATCACCTGTGACTACTGCTTCTTTATGACCCTTTTACAGAGAACTTTCAACATTGGACAGGAAACAATAGCCCTTGATGTGACCTGACCCTACTCCCAGTCATGGGTAATAGATGGTTAGCCAAGGATGGTTTCCTGATCTAAACTCTATCCATCATATTTTCCCTCCTGGGAATTAGAATTTAGAATGTAGACTCCAGTTTATTGTATTTAGCTAGAGATTAGCAGAGAAGGGTGGGCATAAGAAAGAAAATAAAATTTTGAACCATTTCTGGGGGGGAATAAAATGAGGTAACAAACCCTAAAATTCTAGAAAACAGAAGACAGTTGCATTTATTTCAATATTTCCAATTTCTGGTTCTAGTCTCTTTTGGGGCCATGTGGTACTTCTGAATTTAAGTTTCTAAAATTTTATGAAATTTTTAGTGTATTTTCTTATTTAAAACTAGCACAGGCCAGATTTTTTTCTCTATCAAAATCGTTCTCAGTTAGGGTACCCAAGAGTTGTGTAGGCTGATACTTTTGTTTCAGTTATGTAGATTAATATCCTCAGCACAATCTAAATGGTAGTAGGAATTAAATACATATTAATTAATTGATATTTGTCTTTCCAATGTCTGTTTTTTTAAGGTTTTATTCAAAGCTATTTTTTCCACACACACACACAAAAAGGTAAAAAAGCACACACCCACCAAGGTAGAATTACTCTTCCCTTTGTCCCTAGTTTTTTGTACCACCATTCATGCACTGATATCAACCATTGCGTTGACCTTTACATTCTTCTGAGGAAAAGCAGAGTGCCTTCTGCAGTCTCTCTCAGAGAGAAGATCCCATATGGATATTTGTTTAATTTAAAGGTGAAAGAAAAAAAGCAAAGAGAATTAATTTATTTAGAATAATATTGCAACAAAAATAACTCTCATGACGTATACAAAAACCCTGTGCCAACTTCTACTGCAGTAGCAACATCATTCTTAACCCAAGTCTACATAAAATGTAATAATAATAACAGACTTCCCAATCAGAAAAGAGAATTAATTTGGTTAATTCTCAAAAGAGATAGGGGGCGCCTGGGTGGCTCAGTGGGTTAAGCCTCTGCCTTCGGCTCAGGTCATGATCTTAGGGTCCTGAGACTGAGTCCCATATCGGGCTCTGTACTTGGTGGGGAGCCTGCTTTCCCCTCTCTCTGCCTGCCTCTCTGCCTACTTGTGATCTCTGTCAAATAAATAAACAAAATCTTTAAAAAAAAAGAGAGAGATAGAAGCTAATTTTGTCTCTCCAAGAAATATAGTGTCTATTATCACCTAAACTGTTTGCATTAGAGATTTAATTTATATCTCTGGAATTAAGTACAAAAAAAGAGGAAGAATAGAATTAACTACCTATCAGCAAAAATGGCACATGCTTTGAGACCAATACTATCCCACTCTCTGTATGTACTATGTGTAATCTGATTTTTCTCAATAAATATAAGAACTATCACATACAATACTTTGGAAGGGCTACCTACCTACCTCCTTAACAGAAATCACAACTCAAAAAACGTTATCTCCCTTCTGATATATTTCTTGTAAAGTTATTATTCCTAGGGGTGCCTGGGTGGCTCAGTTGGGTGAGCATCTGCCTTCCGCTCAGGTCATGATCCCAGAATCCTGGCATCGAGCCCCACATGGGGCTCCTGCTGCCTCCCTCTCCCTCCGCCTGCCGCTCCCCCCACACTTGTGCTCCTTCCCTCTCTGTCAAATGAATAAATAAAATCATTCAAAAAATTATTATTCCCAAGTAATTTTAAACATAGCATGTTTTGTTAATATTTTATTTCCCTCCCCCCAAAAAACCCTAGTAACATGTAATTTGTTCTTAGTATTTTAGTTCAATATATCATTTAGAAGATAGAATTCTAATGTCAACTGAGAATTCACTGCTTTCACATGTACTTATAACTATGTTGTGACCAATAAAAATAATTACCACATCACTTCTCTCTCTCTCATGCATGCATACACACATACACATTCTCACAAAATTCAGAAAACTGCAGTAAGAATAACATCAATGAAGTGTCTGGCTGCATGCAGAGTATTGGTTGTATTGGTTATAGTGGAAGTAAGTTTTGAGAAAGTCCCATTTAAGTCTATAATTTTAGAAGTTCATACTATCTACTCATGATCACTATAAAAGGGAAAATTTGGCTTAAAAGCTTTTTGAAGACCAACATGGTATCTAATACATGGTAGTGTTTCATCAAGTGAATTAATATTTTTGGATAACTGTATAAGGGGTTTTCTGGATAAGTGAATGACATTGAGTAAAAGAATGACTATATGTATGAAGAGATAAATTAGCTCTACTACCCACTTGATGTTTAAATGTGCGTTCGTCAAGAGTATCCATAGAGTGCATAGAGCTCATGTTTAGTGGTGTACATAAAAGGTCATTAGTAAGAAGATTTTAGTGAGATGAAATTTAGTCACATTTAGTCTGAACAAAATTAGCAAAACATTATATAAAAAATTGTATAAGAGGGCAAATGTTTTAATGGGAAAATAATAATTAGAGTATTTTAAAGAAGAATTTAGACTTCACAAAATGAACCCTGTGGAAGAGTTTATCTAGGCTGCTATTAAGCAAACGTGGTTTACTGAATTTGTTTTCCCTGCATGAAATATGTAGCATTTTCATATTCTCAAACATTTAAGAATATTGGCAGGCTTATTTCAAGTTATTAAATGTCAGAAAAGTGTCCATGACTGACATGAGAAAACAGGCTCTTCATGCTTTTCAATGTTCAAAACATATTCAAATGTAAAAATCCAATAATTTAATTGCAATAACAAACTCAGTGATGTGTGTTTATCTTGCTTTTACACACAGGGATTTACTAGAAATCACCTTATGGAAAAGTAGTTCTATGTGCTAAAGCCCAAATTCAATGGAGCACTACACATAAAAGTTATTAAAATCAAATGGTTCTTTTAAACTTTAAATTTAAACCCAGAGAGCTAGATAATCCAAAAGAAAATTAAAGGAAATGTCCTTCTGGGAAATAGTCAAACTGCAGTTGGGGAAAAAAATGTTAAGTGATAGGACAACTCCTCCAAACAGAAGGAAAGCCCAATTTCAGTATGAGGAATTACATTTACTCATGTGCACTGGAACTGCACAAATAAATTTATTTTTAAAAATTAATTTAAAAGGCCTATATAATGTACTTAACTGAAAGGAGAAATTAATTTTCCTTATGTTCAGTATTTGTACCTTACTAATGTCAACTTTTAGCAGAAAACAATTCTCAATACAAACAATTCTTAATGTGATTCCAGTTTCTTACAGTGATAAACAGAAATATTATAAAATGCCTCTATCATAATGAACAAGTCCTCAAGAGGTTTGTAGTCTTTAGTTTATAGTTTCCATAATTTTCTACAAGCTTATCTCCTTAGCAATTAACAAATGAATAGATCACAAAATGTAATTTAATGTGTTACTTTTTCATATATTAAAATTATATTTTTGCACATCTAACTATTCATCTATCCATGTACATATACTTACACATACACATTTATGGAGCATTCAACATCTGAAGCAGGCTTGGAATATTTTAAAAATATGATAATATGCTATACCACTAAGGAAACCACCACCAATTCTTAAGAAAAGCCATTCCCAAACCACAAGTATTAATATTATATATTGAGTAAACAAACAAAATCTCAAAAGTTGAGTGTTAAATTTTCATGTACCTACAGTGTCGAAAAGACACTCATGCACTCTAAAAATACATTAAAACCCTTGAATATGCACTAAACTCAAAGCATCAAAAGTTATAGAATTTATCTAAATGATTAAGACCTTAGTCTTTATTCATCATAATAAGTTAGATTATTGAGTATTAAATTTTGAGAAACATGTTTAATTTATATATATGATATATAATTAGTATATAATTTATAAACAAAATACTTATCCTAAATACTAAGTTGAGTAAATTAGAAATAATTATATACAATTATATATTTTACATACTTACCTAATGTATTACATATGAATTATATATAACATGGTTATTTATACCTTGATTATGAATAAAATATAAAATATTAATATTATTTAGAAACATCCAGCAGAGTAATTCATGGTAATTAGGTTTGATAAATGGAAGCATAAATTAATTCTTTTGAAAAAATTCAACAGTATATTCAAACCCTTCACAAATAAAATTAATTTAAAAGAAAATACATTTTAAAATTTTTAAATAAAATTTAGAATGAAATATGCATGGATAATTTTAGAAAGTACTATATAAAACTTTGCCAAGATAAACTTCAAAATCAGTAAAACGGTCATTTTTCTGCATAAGTTCTAAGTTGCCAAAAGTACCTAAGTAAAATGAACATTCTAAATATGTAGAGATACTTTAAACATTTATCAGGAAATTATCTTCTCTCGCCCTGAATGATGAGGATTCATGAAGTTTTAAGAAACTGTTTTTTTTTAGCAGATGATTAATTCTCATGCTACATATGCTTGTTTGTACATATAAACATTAAAAACTGTTAAATTCATGTTATGATGTTTATTTAGCTTTTTAAAACTCTTGAGCAAGCAAGAGTGGTAAAGAAAATTTGAAAAGCAAGGGTTTTGTTCAGGAGGAAAAGAAAGACAAACACTACCAGATATCTAAACGTAAGTATGAGGAAGAATCATAAAAATGTGATACCAGTGAAATTGTCTACAGTATTACATACCTACAATGGCAGAAACGAATGAATGAACAAGCAAAAAGCAGAATCACACCTATAAATACAGGCAGCAAACTGATGGTTGCCAGTAGCAGAGGAGGGTGGCTGGGCAAAATGGGCAGAGGGAGAAGCCTCCAGTCACAGAATGAGTGAGTTGCAGGAATAAAAGGCATAACATAAGGAATAGAGTCAGCTGTATTGTAATAGTGATGTAACAGAACAGATAATAGCTTTTGGTAAACACAGCATAATGTATTAACTTGTCAAATCACTAAGTTGTATGTCTGAAACTAAAGTACCATTGGGTGTCAACTATACTTACATTTTTAAAATTAATTAATGGATTAAATTTTAAAAAGAAACAAATGCTGACATAGGCCTCACTGATTTTAATAATTTAGAAAAGGATACATGACCTTATAACCTGGGAGCAAGTAACTCTTTGCCTTAGCTCTCATTAAAAAGAAGTATTGTCTGAGATCTCTACTTTATATCAAAATAAACTCTAGAGAAGTTAAAATGTAAGATTTTTAAAAACCTGTGAAACTTCTGAATAAAATATAATTGAATATTTTGTCATAACATAGGATAGGTGAGGAATTTCTATATGTCAGATTGATGAAAGAAATCACAGAGGAAACAATCTATTGTTTTGAACATAGTTGTTTTAAAATTCCTTGCATCAAAGACATCCACTTAAAAAAATAAATAGAATCTCAAGACAAACTTTAAAAAAAGAAAAATATTTACAAAATTATTGTCAAGAAATAAAAATCCTTTAAAATATACAGCTCATATGAGTTAATAAGGATAACAATAAAAGTCCAAATAGGCTGAACAGGGCCTCATATTTAATTTATTTAAAAGTCAGATAAATATATAAAAATATAAATAAAATATGTGATACATGTAAATATAAAAATATAAAAAGTCTAATCTCATTAATAATTAAAAAAATTCAAATCTAATTAGCAAAGAAAATCCATTTTCATCTAATAAATGATTGAAGTAAAGTCCGTTAAAATGCACCATCCGGCACTGATTGAGCATAACTCTTCTTGGCAAAAATACAAGCTCTACTGTTGCCATAAACTGAATGTGTCTCCCCAATTCAATGTGAAACTGATCCTCAATGTGATTGCATTTGGAATCTCTTTTAAAGAAATTAACAAACTTTGGTATATCAGCCCACCAAGTATATTGTCATTGACAGTCATGATAGAAAATGTCTATCATCATAAAGACCCCTTAATATTGCCTTTTTATAGCCACACCTACTCCCCTCCTATCCTATCCCCTTCTAAGTCCCTGAAATCACTAATCTACTCTACATCTCTCTCTCTCTTTCTCTCTCTCTCTCTCTCTATATATATATATTTCAAAAATGTTATATAAATATAGTCATACAGTATATATTCTTTTGATATTGGGTTTTTGTTTTGATTTGTTTTGATTTTATATTTTCTATTCCCCATAATTCTCTGGAGATTCATCCAGGTCACACCAGTCTTTTGCTATAGTCCCACAGGTCCCTGAGGCTCTGTTCATACATTTTTAAGTCTATTTTTCTCTCTTTATTGAAGAATTTCTATTATTCTTTATCTTCCAATTCATTGATCCTTTCATATTCTTCATTCCACTATTGAACCTATAGATTGAGTTTTTAATTTGCCTAGTGTTCTAAAATTTGTATTGGTTTATGTTTTTATTATTTCATGCTTTTGTAGTTATGTTTATTATTTTATTATTTTTATTTTTATTTGTTTATTGTGTTTTCATTTGTTCCTAAGGCTCAATGAATCATTTTTTTTATAACGGCCATTTTAAAATCATTGTTAAATAATGCTAACATTTCTTGTCATCCCAGTGTTGATATTTATTGATTGTCCTTTTCCATTCACTTTAAGATCTTCCTGGTTCTTTGTATACCAAATGATTTTCTGCTGAAACTTAGACTTTTAAAAAATATTATGTTATCACACTCTGGGGCTTATTAAACCTGTTTATCTGCCTTCCTCTGACACCTGCCTTCTGGAAGGGGGAAGGGTGTTCTGCTCTGTTGCTGTTAGGCAGGGATAGAAAGCCAGGTTCTCCACTCAGATTCCATTCATCCCCAAGGCAGAGGCTCCTATTACTGCAGGACAGAGGTAGAGTTCTCACTCCCCAGTAACCTCCTTTTATACTTCCATGGCTGGAGGATTTGGAGTGCTCATTACTACTGCCCAAGTGGCCTCTACTGACACCAAAGAGGAGTGACCTCACTACATCTGGGTAGCAGAGATAGATAGTCCTGACTCTCCACTAGTCTTCTTTGATACCACCCTAGTGAGTAGGAGAAGGGTGCCTTGTTACTTTTGGGTGGAGGTGAAACTCTAGGCAATCTGTATGGTCTCCACTGGCACCATAGGTTGGGGGCTCATGATCACCCAAAGGGAAGGAAATTCCTGGCTCCCTATAACCCAGCAATTTACATATACATCCTTGAAAGCGGGAGATATACAAAAATGTCTATTGTAATAGTCAATGTTTTAAAATGTTTAAAAATGAAAAATTAATCATTCATATATTAAGGAAAGGTTTATTCCCACTATAGAATATAATATACTATTTAAAATGAATGAACTAGGTTTATATATGATAGAGATACGCAAAATTGTAACATTGGGTGAAAATAACCAAATATAAAAGATACGTATACTATAATATTTCTGTAATTCTACAATATGCAAAATACTACATGATCATGTGTGTGTGTAAAATACAGCAATATATGCTTAAGAATGATATACACCAACTTCATGATATTCACTGTATCTGGGAAAAGAATGAAGGGCAAAATATGAGGGAGGAATGGGGCTTAGCAGTAGCTGTAACTATTTTTTCTCTAAAAAAATAAAGAAATCTGAGGAAAACATTATCATGTGAATTATAGTCATAAGTTTCTTTGTCAGATGCAAAAGCAGTATCAAGCTATTTTTTGAAGGAAAGTTCATTAGAGCAGTACACTCGATGCAATCATGCAGTATCTTTCTATGGCCAGCCACATCCATGAGAGATCTGCCTCTTCTTTGGACCCAGCATGCTTTTCCAAATGTGTAACCAAATACTGATCTACTTGGAATGTAGCAAGATTTTCCCAAATACCATTTTGTTAAAAATGTCTTACTGTGTCTTAAAAATACAAATAAAAAATTTTCCTGTATAATGACTGACAAACATTATAATGAAAGAAAAGTATATTATATGAAATTTTGCTATTGAAAACCAAAAGATATTCTAATATTAGCTAGAAACACTTTCCCTGTGGTTTGCCTGCAGTCCCCTATTGTTGGACACTTAGATTGTTCCTATTATTTCATTATTGTTAATAGTATTTCTATGCATATATTGAGGGTAGCTTTTCCTGTATTTTGGATTATTTGTTTAGTATTCCTTATAGAGGAATTATTGTGCCTGTGTGTGAAAAGCATTCTTAGCCTTTAAAAAAAAAAAGTCTAAATTTCTTCCCTGAAGCTTGTGTAATGAGACATCCTGTGGAGCCTGGCAGGAAAAACTGCCAATTTCAAAGTCATAAGTATTTCCTACCATCTAAAAAGAAGATTGGAATTTACCTTTTCAAGCTAACAGCTTCTCTATATGGGGAGAATCACTTTATCAGGTCATTTAATCAAGCAGATTTAGAGTAAATACCCTCTATTGTCCTTGGAAAAGACTTGAGTGGTTTGAAAGTAAACAAAATGGAGAATTTGTAAATGAATATGTTAACGCTTACTAAGGAAAATAGGTGAAAATTTATCACATAATTAAGACTCCTTAGATTATACAAAACAAATACTCAGTATTATTGTTGTTGCTCTGGATTTGAGCTATCTAGGTCTGAAAATGTTTCCTTACCCTTAAAGGATGAGGTGTGTGCTGAAAGGAGATGGTGAGACCATCACAGGCAGGCTGGGACAAGCAGACCTCCTCCTCTAACAAGAAAGAAGTAACTGCCACAAGGCAGTGTCATGGGATCATGATTAGTGATGTGCAAGTTAGGTGATGTAACAGTGTGCACCCATATTCTTGAATGTACTCTTTGGCTATTGTAATCCTCCACAGTGGGTCAAGAGGTAAGATACTTCTTTTTGAATAGAAGGCAATATTTATCCTGAAAAGAATGGATGTATTTTCTGCCCACCAGCTTTGGGCAGGCATTAGATGGGAACTGGATTGGGCAGGGTGGGAGTGGGGTATGTTGGAGGAGAAATAAAAGAAAATTCTTCTTCTTGGGTGTCAAAGGGTCAAGTTTTCTTCCTGAAATCCAAGGCATTCAGATGCTTTAGAACAGTGATTAATGAACCTAAACGTGGATAAGAATCGTCGGAGAAGAAAAATATGCAAAACTCCTAAGACATTTCTTTTCGTATCACAGTAAATAAGGCTTTGGTGTAAGGTTATGATTATATTATTTTATGTTACTATTAAAAGAGTATAAGGGTGCTTATTTCATTTGCCACATTGCTCCTTTTTATTTAAATACAAAACAAAAACTTGTCTATTCAATTTTAAAGTGCAGATGTGAGTTATGATGAAAAATATGGTACAATATTTCTCACAAATAGAAAATCAATAGAGTAAATAATAATAATTAAATGTTAAGAGATTGATGAACCCTGGTTCTCAAGCCATATAGGACTCAAATTTAATCCACAGGTCCTGAGAACTTATTTTTAAATTAGACTATTTTAAAGACTATGCTTCACATAGAAAGTATATGGCTCTAGGTTAATAAGGATTATAGATGTGTCTCCTGGGTCACATTATTCTAGTATTGCTATTTTAGAATATGCAAAGTGATTATTAATATTGATGATGAAAAACATCTCTGTATTATACAGCCTTACATATTATCACTGAGAGATGTAGAAAGTAAATATTCAATAAAAGTCCAAAATATCCTGTCAACACATTTCTTGATGAAGAAAGAATAATTTTCCCTCAAAAATATGATATATTTCCTGAAATGTCTGATTTTAGGAACAAATGATTAGAGTGGAAGTCTTGTAACAAAGTATTTAATGATGGACTAAAATTTAGCCAAAAGATAGTGAACGTTTTTTTAAATGAAGCCCTCCCCAAAGTGAGTACTCCGTGCAGCTACTAGAAGTCTTCCTGGATTCTAGTCTACATAGCACCATCTTTGGGGTAATATATCATCTCAGCACCTTTTTTCTGATGATGTATTACTCAAATGCATCATCAGCCAGATCGGTGTTTCTAATGATTTATAAGTCCACTAAATCATTAGTGTGAGGCACAGCTATGATATAGTATTCAAAGATGGCTCCAGATGGACAAGAAAGATTCTGGAGCAAATTTTAGAGATCTGCAATACAAAATCAGATAAAACAAGAAAAGAACAAATATGCTGAATATCAATCCCTCTATTTTCAAGGAAGCATATTATTTTTAACTGTTTAGCCAGGAGTAATAACTGACTAACGTATTCTTTGTTTCCATCATTATTTTGTCTGAGTCAGTAAATATAGGATAATTCTTTTTATTTTTTATTTTTTATTTGACAGACAGATAACACAAGTAGGCAGAGAGGCAGGCAGAGAGAGAGGAGGAAGCAGGCCCCCCGCCGAGCAGAGAGCCCAATGTGGGGCTCGATCCCAGGACCCTGGGACCATGACCGGAGCTGAAGGCAGAGGCTTTAACCCACTGAGCCACCCAGGTGCCCCAGTAAATATAGGATAATTCTTTAAGGGCTAATGATTTGAAATGATTAACAATAAATGTGAGTGATTATGTTATTTAAAAACTATAATTAAAAACAAGAGAGATAGAACTCATAACTTGTAATGCTTCTAACCTTAGAGAATATATATTATAAGCAGTCTTAGATTTTAGAAATTATATAGTTTTATAAAGCATTGCTTATATATTGGAGGAAATACCAATTTGATGGGTTTTTAAGATAGTTTACTTTTGAAAATACAATTTTTCTATTTTGAAGAAATTTATACAATATATGCTAATAATAAAATCCAAAAAGTACAGAAATACACAGATTATAAGTAAAACTTCCCTTTCAACTCTCAATCTCATTTACATGCCTAAGTAATCATAGTAAACAGTTTTGTGTGTGTCTTTATTGATTGATGCATATTGTGTATATCTTTATATACACATAGCAGTATGTTATACCTGTATGTATATGACATGTTTTAAACATGAACTGTTGTTACTTTGTAGGAAGAGATGATACAACTATAATATACAAGATACTATGGAATTAACTTTATGAAACCAAATACACCACATAATTTTATAAAATGTTATAATAATAGAAAAATATTTCAGGGGTGCCTGGGTGGCTCAGTGGATTAAGCCTCTGCCTTCAGCTCAGGTCATCATCTCAGGGTCCTGGGATCGAGCCCCACATTGGGCTCTCTGCTCAGTAGGGAGCCTGCTTCCCCCTTTTTTTCTCTGCCTGCCTCTCTGCCTACTTGTGATCTGTCTGTCAAATAAATAAATAAAATATTTAAAAAAAAAAGAAAAACATTTCATATGAACTATATCACACCTTAGATCCTAGAGAAATTACCTTGTAATAAGCTTTTTTCCTCCATTCTTCCGCTGTTTTTCTTTCCCTCTTTTACCAAAAATCTCAGGGCCTCATCTATGAATACTATGTTTAAGAGAGCTAGGAAATTTCTCCAATCTAATTTACAAAAATGTTAAAGTTAGGGAGAAGGAGCCTGATACCAGACAGAAAATGAAATCTCTACAAATAAGTGAGCAGTACTGGAAATCCAATAAAGTTAAAATAAGTCATTCATGTTCATTTTCTTAGTTTAATTGCTCTAAAAGTGAAGTGAGTGTTTAAAGCAAAATTAGTACTGACATTATGTGGCTGTAGCTGATGTAAAAGCAAAATACATGAAAAAAGTAGAACAATGGATATGAGGAAGAAATGGAGAGTATAGTGTCACCTTTCACTACAACTGAAATGAAATTATTATTGATTTAACTGGTTAATTAAAAATAGATGATGTAAACCCTAGGGTATAATCCCTTAAAAGTGGAAATGAAACACATGTCTTTCAGTAAGTGATTGATTGAAATATGGTATATACATATGATGGAGTACTATCAACAATAAAAAGGAGCAAACTATTGAGTCACACAATCATATGAGTGATTTTTAATTGCTCTTATTAATTGAAAGAAGCCAGGCCTGGAAAGTTACATACTGGTGATTTAATTTACATTATATTCTGAAAAATATAAAAATTACAGGGAAGAAAAACAAACTCATGGTTCCCATGGGTAAGAGGTAGGCTGTAGGATTAAGCACAAATGAACAGGTTAAGGAAATATTGAGGCTATGGAACCCTTATATATTGTATCTGTGTTGGAAGATACTTGACCCTATACATTTATCAATACCCATTTATGTAAATGATAGTGAATTTTACTGTGTGTGAAATTAATAAAATGTCAACCAAGGTGGGAGGTGGAAACTAAAATAAATAATATGTAAATTATAGTAAATAAACCTAACTAAATAATAATATGTAAATAAATAATATAACAACTGAAGGAGGTGGAGAAGAAAACAATGTAATTTGCTTTAGAAAACAGTATTTTGACTGGAGGATAAAAGGCTAAATACAAAATACACTCTACATAAATGACATATTCTAATTAGTGAAAGCGTTTCGTACAGAGGTATGGGTTAGAAATTCTGACACTAATTTATGTGCATGGTAGAGTTGAACATATAAGTCAATAAATATACTATAGACTATGATAGGTTTCTCATTGTTGGAGATAGAATTTACAAACAAGGAAATGAGAAAAGCATGATTGAACCCTGTGTTATTAGATCAGAACTGGAGAAATCAGTAGGAAATCATTGTTACTGCTATAACAAGTAACCACAAATTTAGTGGTTTAACACAACACAGATTTATTATTTTGTAGTTCTGGAGGCTATAAGACCAAAAGGGGGTGCACTGAACTAAAATCAAGGTGTTGGGAGTATTGCCTTGTTCTCTGGAAGCTCTAGAGGAAAATCCATTTCCTTGCTTTTCCAGCTTCTAGAGGCTGTCTACATTCCTCGTTTTGTGGCCTCCTTCATCCATCTTCAAAGCCAGCAACATAGCATCTTAAAATTTCCCTGATTCCGATCTTTCCTGCCTCCTCCTTTCACTTCTAAGAATCTTTGTGATTACATTGGAACCACACAGATTATCTCCCCATCTTAAGATCCTTTACTTAATCACACTTGCAAATTCCATCTTGCCATATAAGGTAACAAATTCAGAGGCTTTAGGTATTAAGTCACAGGCATTTTTAGGGAGCCAATATTTCACCTACCACATATAGGGAGGTCAGAAATAAATCTAATGTATGTGTCTATGCATGTACAATATGCATATAAATATTTCCAAGCTCTGACTGCTGAGAGCTCCTTGAAACAATAGACCAATAGTAATGAACACAGCTTCAGCCCAGATCTTGATTCCTAAATACCATTCTTAATTAAAAGGAATTGGGACTCTGAAAATGTAAGATAAGCTAAGAGCATTTTGTGATGCCAGAAAATAAAAAAGGGGGACCAAAAAATGGGGACTTGGTGAAAGGGTATTGAAACCAATATGTAAAGAACTTCCAATGGTCAAAGCTGGAATAATTTGAGCAACAAAATAAATAAAGACAGCATTAGATTACAACCCATACAATACACTGCATACTTATGTGTCTATACTGAATAGAATTGCCAGATAAAATACAGGACATACAATCAAATTTGAATTTAATATAAACAATGAATATTTTATATAAAAGTATGTTTCAAAATACATGGAATATATGCAAGAAAAGTTTCATTGTTTAGCTGAAATTAAAATTCAACTGGATATTCTGTATTTTTCTTTGTAAAATCTGGCAACTGCAATACTGATAGATAGATAATAATAGATAATAGATAGATAGGTAGATAGATAGATGATAGATAAGAGTGAGTGAGTAAACTTTGTTTTTTACATCAGAATTCTAATTTATGAAGAAAGAATGAGAAGAGTAGAAAATGACTATGAGAACAACAGGCAAGATCAACTAATGGCTGAAAAATTAGTAGGTGGAAAATTTGTGGAGAAACAAGATAGTTACATAGTCTCAAAATATCTCCCTCAAGATATTTGTTTATTAGAAATGAAAGAATGGTAACTTTAGATGAGAATAGTTCCCCCCGCCCTTAAAATATACCCAAATCTTAACCTAAGTTACATGTGAATACGACCTCATTTTAAAATAGGGTTTTACAGATCTAATTAAGTATCTTTAAGATGAGAAACTTCTTGGATTTAAATGGACCCTAAATTCAATTACTGGTGTCCTTAAAATGAGGGGAAGATAATAGCCGTAGACACAGAAAAGGACCATATGAAGACCAACATGGAGAAAGGACTGATGCAGCTACAAACCAAGGAACACCAAGGATGGGTGGCTATTACCAGAAGCTCTGATTCTCCCTCAGAGCCTCCAGAGGGAATGAATACTTGATTTTGGATTTCTGGCCTCCAGAACCGTGATGCAATAAATTTCTATTGTTTCAAGCCCCAAGTTATGCTACACTGATATAGCAGCCCTAGAAACCTAATATAACAAATGATCAAGGTTAATAATACCAGTAATGAGGCATATAGATATCATGGACTCCTCGTTATGACAGAATGAAAATTCAGCATCACTTCTGTGGTATTCTTGCTATAATACATAACCTAATACATAACCTCAGCCTAATAATTAGAAAACAACAGATAAACTCTGAAGGGTATTTTACAAATTATCTCAACCCAAATAATAGAAATTGTCAAGGATATAAAAGATAAGGAAAGATTGCTATATGGCCCAAGATAAGGAGACATGACTGGATGCAATGTGGGATCCTGATGTGCAGCCTGGAACAGAAAGGGACCATCAAAACAGGAGGGCGGATGGAAAAACTAATAAAATCTGAAAAAAAAAAAAGTGTATAAACTAGTTAATAGTATTATGACAGTGTGAATTTCTTCATTTCGATAATATATTATGATACATAAGATGCCACCTTGGAGGAAGCTGGATGAGAAGTCTAAGAGGAGTCCCTCCACTATTTTTGTAACTCTCCTATAAGTGTACAGTTATTTCAAAATTTTTAAAAAAGTACTAAATAAAAACCTTATTGATGAGCCCAACTGAGCAGTTTCCTTTGGGTATTACAGGCAGAAGAGAAACACACTAGTATTTGCTTTTGACTGGGATACAGAGAAGGAGAGTCAGATGGTTACAGACTCAATTATGAGCCCACCCACCCCGTTCATGTGTTGCTGCCCTAAACTGAGGACCTCAGTATGTGACAGTATTTGGAGATAGGGCCTTTAAAGAGGTAAAATGATAATGAGGTCATTAGGGTGTGCCTTACTCCAATGTGACAGGTGTCCTAGGAAGAGGAGATTAGGACACAGGAGAGACAACCAGGGATGAATGTGCACCCCAAAAAGACTGCAGGAGGACACCGGAAGAAAGTGGCTACCAGCAAGCTAAGGAGAGAAGCCTCACAGGAAACCAAATGTACCAACACCTTGATCACAGCCTCTGGGACTGTGAGATAATAAATTTCTGTCATTTGGTATGTGGTATTTTGTTACCGCAGCCTTTGAGAACTAGCCCATAGAGAAGATGAAGGGTTGCCCCTTGTGGTTGTGGTGGCAACCATGTAGGCTCTGGATAAGTGAATATCTCCAAATTACCAATTATTTTTCTCAATATGAATAGTGATACTTATCTTTCAAGCTGTTATGATTCTTTAGAATCATACAACTAAAAGCATTGGTTTTCTTTGTGAGAAGAGAAGTCAGTTCTTTGCTGAGCATGAAAGGAAAGTTGTAGTTGAGGGCTTACAGGGAGGTGAATGTTTTAAAAGAGTAGTTACGGGAAATGAAAGACCCAAGTGTAGCAAAGAAATAAGGATAATCCCAGTGAACTGTGTGACTAAATGACATCCCTGGGTAGTTTATTTGCTTGCATCAAAACCTAATTATAAATGCCCATTCTACCATTTGTAATTCAAGTTTCTTTTTGTCCTTTTATAAAATGGAAATCAAATATGCAATATAGTATTTATGATAGTATGGCCTCTAAAAGTTAGACAATAAAAGCCTTCAAATATTTGACACTGAGTTATCTAATTAGTGTCAGTAAAACTTAAAATATACACAATTCACACTAGATGATATCTGTGAAGAGATAATTTTCAGGAGAAGGCTAAATTATAACTCTCATGTATAAAAAAGAACACACATTAAAGATTGTATTTAACTCACAAGGGAACCAGGCAGATGCTATCACTGGTTTAAAAAGGAATCCAAAAAACGGAAACATTTATAGATCAGGAATATTGAAAGAAATATGCAAAGGGAGGGAAAACTCATTCTTCCACAGGGTGTAAGGAAGACAATTGAACTTCAGCCAGATGGGATAGAATTTATATGTCTATTAATCACTTACATACAAAGAGTATTACAGTCTCTTAAAGATACTGAAAGACTAGAATCAGGTAACCTGAATCTGTGTTCTCCAGACAGTGAATACACATTTTGTTTTTGAGATATGTTTTTTTCTCTACATGTGTAACTAGGCAGCCTAATAAACTTCTCCTTTAATGTTAGGAGTTTGGGGCCAGGATATTTAGTGTATCCATAGGCCGAAAAAGCTGACAATAGTTCCAATGTGCTTATTCCCATGATTTCCAAAGAAGCCTCACGGGTGGGTGCTAAGTCAGCGTCAGTGTTATCTTCCCTCCTGCACAATGTATAACACTTTGGATACTGGTGGTGCGATTTCTATAAAGCCCTGTTGTTAATCTCATTACCATCTATAAAATAGGCTTACACTGAAGTATCTAAGCATAAAACTGTCTATCAAAACACAGTTGTTTGGGGCACCTGGGTGTCTCAGTTTGTTAAGCAGCTGCCTTCAGCTCAGGTCATGATTCCAGGGTCTTGGGATCGAGCCCCACATCGGGCTCCCTGCTCAGTGGGGAGCCTGCTTCTCCCTGTCCCATTGCCTGCAGCTCTGCTTACTTGTGCTATCTCTCTGTCAAATGAATACATAAAATCTTAAAACAAAACAAACAAAACAAAACAAAAACAGCTGTTCAGCCAGAGAACCAACATGTAGTCTTGCTCTGTGAGTGACCTTCTCAAGGGAGTGAAGAAGATGACTTGGAGAATACATCCAAATGGGGAGGATAAAATAATTAGATATTTTTGAGGGGAAGGGTGCAAAAGAGAGTAGACCTAACATAATTCTCTGAAAGATAGCAAAAGGAGCATTGTAATAAATTATTTTCCATAGCTTTAAAGAGCAGGGCAAAAAATTAGTTAATTTTTCTTATAAGATGTGCATTAGAATACATAGATGTGCAATGTTAATTTTTTTCAGTCTTTTTCTTTTAAAGATTTAATTTATTTGTTTGACAGAGAGAGAGATCACAAGTAGCAGAGAGGCAGGCAGAGAGAGGGGGGGAAGCAGGCTGCCTGCTGAGCAGAGAGTCCTATGCTGGGCTCAATCCCAGGACCCCGAGATCATGACCTGAGCCGAAGGCGAGGCTTTAACGCACGGAGCCACTCGGGCATGCTGCCAATGTTAATTTTTAAAATGCTTACTGAAGGGAGTTATTGATATCCTTTCCCTGCCTTAGCATCTAAAAGAGAAAAGGTTCTCATTTATCTAAGATGGCCTAAAAGTAAACAGAAAATGGGTTAGAAAATGAGAAGCACTTGGGAAATCGTATAAATATTACAAAGACCCATCTCAGCATAGAAAAGATCAGTAGCAAAGAGTAGGGATCTAAATTTTTGCAACGTTTCTCAGGTGATTTTATTGTACCTTTACATGTGAAATCTATTTCAGAAGGTATCTTCAACCTTTTTTTTTTTTTTCTGATTTATCATCCTATTAACCTCCTGTATCATTTGATTTAAATAATTTTGTGCAATATAGTTTTCTGTGAATAGTAAAGTGGAAAAGGCAAAAATATGGCAGTAATTCCTGGACTTTCAACTTTCAGAAACCCATTACAACCCGAAATGCAATATTTCTGTCTCTGGGATGGAAGATAAGGGTATCTTTAGCCAGGTATCTTCTCCTGTTTTGGCCCTGAATTACAAAAAAAACAAACAACAACAACAACAACAAAAAAACTATCCTTAGTCCCCTGAGGTCCCAGCAATTGCCTGGGGATATTTGCAATCTGGCTCTGTCTTGTATATTCCATTTTTACAATATTTTACTTTATTCATTAGTTTTAGCAGGTCACAATAATATGTTTTGCTATTCATGGTCCCACAAGATTCATTCACTTACTTTGCTGATAATTAAGTGGTTTGTTTTTATATTACCAATAGCTATCTGCCTCCTGTATTTGAAATGTTTGTCAATATTCCTCTTTAAAATACTTTTTCCTTTGCTCTTAAAGTGATCTTCTTTTTAAATTGTATTTAAAAAGAACATATATCAACTGTTATATTTGCCATTTGATGAACTGTGATAGGTAAGTGTCTTCCAGTTTGGTTTTACTTAAATCTGAACTCAATGAGAAGTAATTTAACATTTCATTTAAGTTTTTGTCATTTATATCAGCTGAAGTTATAGAATAACAGTTCAACACTTACAAAATAAAGATTAGATAATCTGAAACCACTTTTCCAAGTTTGCCATGGAAACTTGGGTTTTGCATTTTCTAAACTTGCCAGTACTCCTGTGTTCAGAACATGCCAAAGTGACAGCATACTTGCAAAGAGCAATTAGTGGGCAGTTAACGGAACTGATGTGAGAGTTCTAGTTATCTAAAGAGCTAATATGGATTGCACCAGAATAAAGATTAGAGTGTGCAGGAACGTTTTTAGAAGCCCAGACCCAGTACACCAGTGCTTGGCAGGTTAAGTACAACCTGGAGGTCAGGATGGGGAATGTCTAAATTTAAGTCTAGCTAGGCATTCGAAGGCAGAGTTGTTAACTATTTTGAGCAACACAAATGAGAGTTTTAAAAAATATTTATTATGGAAAGTTTCAAGCATATAGTAAGTGGAGATTAGTGAGATGAGCACTTGTACTGATCATCCAGCTTCATCAATTATCAGCACATAAGTTTTACTTCATCTCTCTCCTTCTTACCAACCTTGTCTCTGGAATATTGTAATGGAAATTCATTATTCATGCTTCAGAATGTATACTTGATAGAAAAGAACTTAAACAAAATCTTTATACTTTGTGTATATGTCTAATACACTTAATGATAATTCCTTAATATATCTTCAAACAGTCAACCATGTTGCCTCTAAAAACCTGTGCAGTCCAATTGTTGACATGCCTTGAGTCTGTTTTAATCAGTTTTTCTCTGTCTCTTGCTTTTCTAAAATGCTATTAATCTCTTCAAGTAATGTAGTCATTTGTTTTGTAGAATTCTGACTTGGGATTTGATTGATGCAGTCCTGATGTGTCATTTAACACACTCCTCTTCTGCCACACATTGGCAAGTTATTGTGGGTTATTTCTGTAAAGTAGTTTACCTTTACTTTGTAGGCAATGAAGAGTCCTTTTAAAAATACCCTTTGAAGGCTCTGACATGATCACATTTTGTTTTAGAAAGCAGACATTGGGAAAAGTGAAAGATAGAATCAAGTTAGAAGAAACTAGGGGCCAACACGGTGAGATACCACCTCTTACCCGTCAGAATGGCTAAAGTTAACCACTCAAGAAAAAACAGATGTTGGCAAGGATCTGGAGAAAAGGGAACCCTCTTGCCCTGTTGGTGGAAATGCAAATGGTACAACTCTGAAACATAGTATGGAGCCCCCTCAAAAAGTTAAAAATAGAACTACCTTACAATCCTGTAATTGCCCTACTAGGTATTTACCCAAAGGATATAAAAATACTGATTTGAAGGGTATATGCACCCCAATGTTTATAGCAGCATTATCAACAATAGCCAAATTATGAAAAGAACCCAAATTATGAAAAGTATACCAACCGATGAATGGATAGAGAAGATGTGGTATATATATATATATATATATATACATACATACACACACAATGGAATATTACTCAGCCATCAAACAGAATGAAGTTAGAGTGTATTAGGCTAAGGAAAATAAGTCAGTCAGAAAAAGATGAATACCATATGATTTCACTCATGTGGAATTTAAGAAACAAAATAGATGAATATAGGCAAGGGGGGAAAAAGAGAGAGAGAAGGAAGTAAACTGTAAGAGATTCTTAACTATGAGAACAAACTGAGGGTTTATGGAGGGTGGTGGATGGAGGATGGGCTAAATGGGTGATGGGTATTAAGAGGGGGCACTTGTTGGAATGAGCACTGAGTATTATATGTAAATGATAAATTACTAAATTCTACTCCTGAAACAAATATTGTCCTACATGTTAACTCACCAGAATTTAAATAAAAACTTGAAATTAAAAAAAAAAAAAAGGAAATGTCATGAAGTTGGTGTCAGTGGGAACAGCAGAAGGAGATAGCTCTTAAGAGATATTTTTTGGTGGACTCAACAGAGCTTGAGAACTGTTTCAGTTGGGGAGGTGAACGAGAAGATGATGACAGTGTCTTAGTCAATGTTTTGAACTTGGATAACTGGATGCTGATACTGCTGACACCAAAAGTATAGGGCACATGCATGTTTGAAAGAAAGTTTGAGTTTAAAAATAATGAGTTAGAGGAGCTTCTTTTTTTTTTTTTTTTTTTTTTAGATTTTTTATTCATTTATTTGACAGACAGAGAGAACACAAGCAGGTAGAGAAGCAGGCAGAAAGAGGAGGAAGCAGGCTCCCCTCTGAACAGAGAGCCCGATGCGGGACTTGATCCCAAGACCCTGAGATCATGACCTGAGCCACAGGCAGAGGCTTTAACCCACTGAGCCACCCAGTCGCCCCTAGAGGAGCTTCTTAAACCTATAATGGCAGCCTCTATCCAGCAGTAAGAAATAAGGACCTGGTCTGAGGACAGAGGTTCAAACCAAACATAGCTGTGTGGGAACTGAATCCCTGTGCAGTGAGTGAGTAATAAGGGGAGAGAGAGAAATGTAAGGTAGGAAAATAGATTACTATTTTTTAATTTAATTTTTGTTAGGGTTTTTTTTTTTTTAATTCCAGTATAGTTAACATACAGTGTTATATTAGTTTCTGGTGTACAATATAGTGATTCAACAATTCAACATTACTTAGTCCTCATCATGTTAAGTGTACTCTTTAATCCCCCTCACCTATATCACTCATCCTCATGACTCCCCCTCACCATAACCATTAGTTTGTTTTACTTGAATAGTTATTTAATTTTAAAATATAATGAGTGGATTGCTGACCTGAGAAAGTAAATTTTTGTTTGCTTGTTTGTTTAAAGATTTTATTTATTTATTTGACAGACAGAGATCACAAGTAGGCAGAGAGACAGGCAGAGAGAGAGGGGGAAACAGGCTCCCTGCTGAGCAGAGAGCCCTATGTGAGGCTCCATCCCAAGACCCTGGGATCATGACCTGAGCTGAAGACAGAGGCTTTAACCCACTGAACCACCCAGGTGCCCCGAAAGTAAATGTTTTTTAATTGTAGATTTCTCCTTTTTATATGTATTCAGGAAAACAAAATTATTAAAGGAAACTAATTTTTTTTGACTTAGTGAGTTTGGAAGGTGCTTTCTGCCTCATTGTTTGCCGGTCTCCCTTAAAAGATGGAAAATAAAGTAGGGTCAGAAAGTCAGCAAAATTAAAGGGAATGATCAGTTCTGGCCATAATAATAGATAAGTGTTTTGGTTATAGCCTGATTATTAATATGAAAGCTGCAATTCAACATAAATAAGCACAATTTACAATAATCATTTACCGCAATTACATATACATAAAAAATTTTTACTGTCTGGAGGGTATTGGAGTTAACATTAAAGTGAGAACAAACTTCAATATAGGGCCACACTGCAATTGCGAATGATCTAGACTTAAAGGAGATTCAACAGAGTGGTTGTAACTCCTTCCAGAGCAGTGGCTTCACCTTGAGTCCTTCCAGGAAATGCAAGAATTCTTTGGTAAAAACTGAAATCTTAGCAAAAAATGAACTCTTGTACTCAGAATAGCTTTCCTGGCTTTAAATTTTGTACCCTTTAGAACTTGGAAGCAAAATGGATCCCAGAGAGGCTAAGGGCAGATTTGAGTGTGAATATGGACTCTGAAGTGGGCCAGATAATTTATCTAACTAAACCTCAGATTCCTCATATATGAACTAGTATTATTAATGCCTACCTCAAAGGATACTAGAGGGAAGACATGAGTTAATTCACATAAAGTGCTTAGCTCAGGGCTTGGATTACAACAAGCAAATCCTTTCATGGTGGCTATCATTAATATTTATTAATATTCTCTTCCCTTTACTTCACTAGAAATTTCCCTGAGTAAACAAGCAAACAAACAAATCCTAACTATCCATAGTTTAAGCCAACCCATGGTATTGCTGCTTTGGCACCCATTTTGTTTGGCTATCTCAACACTAGTCCCTCATGCAAGTGCATGTCCCTGATAACAGCCTGCAGACTTAAAAGCATGACATGGGAACACAAGTTCCTGATATGACTCCCCAATAGTCGTTGTGATAAACAGTCTCCCCCACCTCCTATGGCCTTCCTCTTATTCACCCTTTAGATAAGACCCTTGTGAAATTACCAAAACCCTGCTCTTCTAGGTTTGAATTAACCATTCTGGACTTATCCCTATAGCCCCAAAGCAATCTACCTACTGACCCTAATAAAGGCATATGCTCCAGGACCTGTCATTGTTTCTGCCATCAGTGTGAATAATAAACCTCTACCTCGACTTCTCTTGTGGTCTTTTATGGAAAGGCTAGAGGTTCTAGGGGAGATTCCCTTTACTATTTTTTGGGGTTGTTAGCAGAATTTAGTTCCTTACTGAGATTACCATTTTCTTGCAGCCTGTAAACTGAAGGTTGTCTCCACCTTCTAATGGCTGCTCATATTTCTTGGTTTGTGGATCACTTCTTCCATCTCCAGAGTTAGCAAAGTGAGACTTTTGAGAATTTATGTGATTACATTGGGCCCATGTGGTTAACCCAGGATCAGGATAATCTGCCTATTTTAAGGTCAGCAGTAAGCAATCTTACTTGTATCTACACATTCCAGTTCCTTTATCATGTAACTTAATAGATCCACAGATTCTGGGAGGTAGGGATATGGACATCTTTGGGAATCATTATACTACGGCTCACCATAACAGACTTTCAGAGAAAGAGAACCAAAATTTGACTGTCCAATATTGCTCCCAATTTTACTCATTCATCTCTCTTCCCTATCTCTAAATAAATGCCCAAATCTCAACATATAAATCACTTTTAATTTCTCACACATCAATGACCATTAAATTCAGTTTGGCAATGAGTCTTATAAATAATATTTTCTCCATAGTATCCCTTGGATTCATCCCTTACTTTTAATCTTACAGTTACTACCTTAGTCCAAACTCATTTTCTTAACATTCTTACTGCAAATTTCTACACGACAGCCATACACTCAATCTAAAGTACTATTGCCATAGTGTCATTCCTTGGTTAAAACTTTTCATTAATTTATTATTTCCATAAGAGAATGTCATGATTTTACACATCCATTTTTCCTTCCATTCTACATTTGGTTCTTTCCTATTCAACATCCAAGACTTGGTTCATCTGTCATTACTTTGAGTAGGAGTCTCATTCTTCCACCTTGGGTGAGGTGTTTCTGCTTTCTTTCATACTTACCTCTCTCACCATATATTTATCACACAGTTACTATTATCATTTTTCTTGTTGCCTATTTCTCCCAATAGATTGTAAAATTCTGGGACAAAAGGATGATGCCTTTTATCTTGAGCCCTTGAGTTGTCAGTTTCCATCATGACACCTAGTATGTACTCATTAAATATTTGCTAAATGAATGATTAATAGTGAAGAAAATAATCTCTTCCCTGTCTGGTCCCCAAATTGCTTAAGGTTCCAAAGAATCTAGGCATGAAAAATTTATTTATTAAATAAATAAATTAAATTAAATTTATTGTAAAATACATACTTATTCATAGTTGTGTAGTTTTTTTAAAGTAACAAAATGAAATATCTATAGTAGTGTTACACATTAGCAATCAACTTTATTGCTTTCTTTTTTGACAAATCTATACTTCACTAAAAATTAATTATTTTAGAAGCTATTTTTAAAAACTTTATACTTGCCAATCCATGTACACTATATAACAGTATTAAATTTCAAAAAAGGCAGGGAGGTCTGCCATGGTTAACCTACTTTCACATCTATCCAGAATCACAAGTTTCCTCCAATACTGAAGCATAGACCATGTAGCAAGAATCCTGACATGCTGACAACGCATCCCTATTAATTTAATAGTTGAATGAACAACAGTTTAGAAATCAATGGATTCTTCCTCCCCTGTATTTTAAACAACTGCTTCTCTGTAAGTGTTGGACATGGGGTTAAAGTAGAATCTGTGCAGCAATACAAATAGTATAAGGGACCTGTCTTTATTAAAGCCTTGGTCACAGCTGAGCAGGAAGTTTAGTTGCTTATAATCTGACAGTATCTGAGTACTCAGTAGGCAGCAGAAAATTACTATTTGAGCTTATGCCTGGATTTCATGAGTGTTTCAATAGGGTCCTATTCAGATTAGAGGAAAGGTGCTCTGGAGGACAATCTTTACAAGTGTAAAGTACTTGTTTACAAAATAAATATTTAAAAAATAGCTTTCCAAAATACTAATAACTATTAGAAAAAAATGAAAATAAATTCTCATCTTCACTATCAATCAAGATATACATTTTCTAAAAATAAACTTGAGCAAATGTCAATGCTTAAAAAAAAAATAACATTTGTGTAAATGGAAAGATATAATGTGTTGATAGATGAGGATTTTCAAATTTTTTGAATTCTAATTATCCCTAAATTGGTTTACAATATTCATCAACATATCAAAGTAACTTATGAACATTACAAAATTATGTTAGATTTCATTTGGAAAGATAAATGGGCAATGATAGAAAAAAAATATTTTAAAATAATAACGAGAAAGTATCTGTACTCTAAGATATTAAACTAGAATTAAATTCTCTAAAGGTTAAGATAATGGTAGTATTAGAAAATTAGTTACAATTAATGAAATTGAATATAAAATTCTGAAACTGATGTGATTATGAAAAAATTTAGTATGTCATTAAGATAACATTCCAAAGCATTGGGGAGGAAAGAATGATTCCATAAGTGGTGTTAGAAAATTGGGGGAGGGAGGTCATGTTTAGATCTTTATCTTGTGGTTTATAAAGAAAGACTAGATGGAATAATGAGTTAAGGAAAAATGGAAGGAGGGAGGAAAGAAGGGAGGGAGGAAGACAGGGAAGAAAGAATGGAAGAATGAGGGAAGGAAAGGTAATAAATATCTAAAAGCAAATCACTTGAGTATGAATATAATATAAAGTGAAGGAAAGATAGAGTCTTGGGCAAATGAGAAAAAATAAATTGCGATTTCTGTCAACGGTCAGCTACTATGATACCTAGATCCTAATCATGTAATTTCAGGAAGTCCATTCTTCTACAATTGTTACCAATGATAAAACTTTTTCACAAACATATAAGTTGCTTACTTAATTCTAAGTAGTTTGTAGAAGTAAATCTGGGGCTAACAATATAAAAAATGAGCCTGAAATGTCTTGCCATACCACAAAGCAAGAAAACTCTCAAAGACTACCAGCATCAAGGATTGTGTCCAAAGAATGAAGGAGCCAATCTGAAGTGATTCCTCGTGGCCAAAGATGAGACTCGTTGAGTATGATCATCAATAGGAATTATAATGATAATAAATTATAATACATCATATATAGTTCAATCCATAATGTCATTATAATACTAAAGAAAATAAGATAAAAGTAGTCATGAGTTTTGTTTTTTTGTTTGTTTTGGTTTATTTTGCTTTGTTATTGTTGTTATTTGGTCAGTAATAGAGAATGTCAGGTAAGCGACTCATTATTTTGAAAATGGCTATAAAGAATATCTAGAAATCATTCCATTTTTTCCTATACAAATTCTGCCTCAGGGTAATCAAGTAGCTGGTCAGAAGTACCTGTATATGGAAGTATCCTAACAAATAAATAAAGAAGAAATAATTGAATTAGAATATCCACCATTTTGCAATGCATACTAAATTAATGAATCCTAACATCCCATTTTTCCCCCAAAAAATGGGCTTTCTGATGAAAGTACATAACACCAGATATGAAGTATTCTTCTCCAACATTCTTGAAATTGTTCATGACAGAAAACATGAGAACTATCATGCGAGGATGCAATGAACAGAATCTTGATTATGTGAAACTCTGTAGAACAAACAACCTGGTTTCTCCCTCCCCCACAATAAATAAATAAATAAATTGCAAGGAAAAATTAAGAGTCAGAGAGAAAACTTTCAGGCTAAAAGAGTCTTAACTGTAATATATGGTGTTTCTTTAGATTTTAAATTGAATAAACATAAATCTAATGAGACAATCACAGTTTTGAATAGTGACTGAATATTTGATTATGGGGATTCATTTGTTGGATAAAGGGTATATAGA